>CM050418.1:11416523-11446523 GCA_027564155.1 Gymnocypris eckloni scoliostomus | reverse complement strand
TTTTGTAAGGGTGCCAGGTTAAAATAGATAAATAAATAAATGTATACCTTAGCTTAGGACATAAAGATGACTATAGAGATTCAGTTTTCACTGTTTTAGGATTTGCAGAACTTTGGATAGTTTCATGTACTCATCTAGATCAACTCTGAATTTATTTTAGCCTATAACAGAAATTAAGTTAGCCTATATTTTCTATTTTGTGTAGTCATACTATCCAAAGAAAACAGTAAGAAAAGTCCCTTACAAATTACAATTAGATCAGATGAATAGTAAATAGCCCAAATCTGAGTAAAATGTCTCTGTGTGCTTACAAATCAAGTGAACGAATCTTCCTCAGAAGAGACAAAAACAGCAACTCACTTCAATCTCTGACTTATATTATAATCACGTCCATATCTTTTTGTGGAATTTGGTGACCTCGTTAATCTGTTGTTTGATCTCTTCATATTTAAGAAGATAACTATAGTTTACAAAGTCAGACATCACTTCTAACTACTAAATTATCCCAGCGATAATTTTGATTAAGCAATTAAATATCTGTGTTCTGCTGTTTCGTCCCCCACCAATGCTAAAATCAAACCTACAGCCTTGACGGTAGCCAATGACTTTCATAGAATGGAATAAAAAACTATGGAAGTCAATGGCTACCGGCAAATATTTGCTTCCCAACATTCTTCCAAATATCTTCTTTTGTGTTCAACACATGCAGGTTTGGAACAACTTGATGGAGAGTAAATGAGTGTTAATGTGTCTTTAATAAAGCACGTGATGAAGGTGACGATGATGATGGATGAGCAGAGGCGCCATCATAAATCATTGCTGCGTTCCAATTCGCATACTATCCGTCCTAAATAGTATTCGAAAGTAGAATTAATATGTCCCAAATCATATTATGTTTAAAAAAGTATGCCAAGATATTGCCCACAACATGCTGCATTCGATTAGAACTACAAACATGCGTAACACGTGTTAGAAAAACTACAAACATGGCGGATATGCGCGACCAACGGACAGGTAGAGAAAGGAATTTGAGTGATAAACAATCAATGTCTAACCTGATGGAAAAAAAAACATTTATTTGATATTATCCACGTTATATTTAATCCGCAGCAACATTGTGAACTTGTATAATGATACGTTTGGTGTTTAACTTTAAAAAAGCATCATTATGCAAACACGTTAGCAGAGTTCTCCATGATGATGTGCCTCTTCATATCTCTCCAACACGGTGGATGATGTTAACTGAGATGAGATGAGTGACAGGCAGTTTAAACAATTACAGGATTCACGTGACTAAGCAACAGAGCGTCCGTTAAAGACGCAACTATGACGAAATACTACGTCTCAAAGCTTGCCTACTATTCAGCTGCATGCTCAAAAGTATGTACTTTTTCCTCCCAAATAGAGTACATACTTTTAGGGCGTAGTATAAGCAGGCGAATTCTGACGCAGCACATGTGAAGCGGCGCACTCTGAACATTCTCATATCGCCATGACAACCTGTCGGAACAGGACACACCGGTTTGTGTTCACACTGACTCTCTGGAGTCTATTCCAGAGACGATTCACTGATTCGTTTTCTTCCACAGGGGTTCAAAGCATCTGAAATACATACACGAGTCACACTGAATCGCCTCTAGAGACTCTATTCCATCTATGATGCACAGCACAATGAACTGTTTCAAGACTACATATGATTTCACACAGATACAGCATTCGGACTGATTTCACTTGATTTCGAAGAAAGTTCCCGAGCAAAGCAGCATGTTTTACACATTTATGTGTTATAAATTAACGTCAGACAAGAACATTTAAAATATCGAAATGTCCAAAAATATCTACATATTATATGAAATATCCTAATATACTGAAATATACTAATAACCTGTTTATATCAAACATTCATAAGGAAATATGCAATAAATACAGCTTTAAAAACATATATATATACAGAGAGAAAGAGAGAGAGAGAGCACTAAATAGTAATAATAACATAATGTATAATTCATAAATTACAATAGGTTTGAGATCAAATTATCAAATTATTTATACACATGCTTTGTATATTTACTATACATTAAACAAGTATCTAAATATTATATAAAAAATGACTTGTTTAATTTAGATTAAGTGTAGGCCTTATACTAAATATTACATATTAAATCCATTATACGTAAATATTTCAATTTAACAAAACCGTTTTGACAACTTAATATAATTGAATTATATCTAAATATTATAGTAAATATATTACAAGCCTTGGCTATAACAGGTTAATTATTGACCAGATTTAGTATATTATTTAGATATTACAAACTCAAAGTCAACTTATATTTTTTACACATGTAAATGTAAGTTATTATAGAGAGAGAGAGAGAGCGCTAAAACTGTTATTATTTATCAAATTAATCATAATATGTAGAAAAAGTCCTTTGCAAGTCTTTGCAACACAAACAAAGCCGTAATTACTGGAAAGATTTATGCAAACATTAGCGTGTAAACCTGACCCCTGATTCCTGAAAAACACTCAAGTTCACCATGACAGCAAATATTTGGGTTTCATTCATATTAATAGAGAGCAGAGTGAGTGACGCTGTGTGTGTGTGTGAGTGTGAGTGTGAGTGTGAGTGTGAGTGTGAGAGAGAGAGAGAGAGAGAGAGAGAGAGAGAGAGAGAGAGAGAGAGAGAGAGAGAGAGAGAGAGAGAGAGGCATGTGTGTGAGAGAGTGTGTGTGTGAGTGTGTGAGAAATGTGGATGGGTGTGTGTCTCGAGTGAGTGTGTCTCGGGTGGGCGGGGTCACGGGGTGGTTCAGGTGCGGGGCCATTTTCTTCTCCTCAGTGTTTCTCTGACTCAGTGACAGACTCGAGTTCACACACAGTCAGCTGCCGCTAAAACTCTGAAATCATGAAATCACGCTGATTTAAATCACCGCGGATACAATCACTCTCCTCACAATCATGAAGAAAGGACCGCTCAATTTCCTGGGTCGGAAGAATCAATCTCTATTTGGCACCAATGTGGAGTTCAAAGAAATGGGTAAGAGAGATTCACTCGTGTAGATATTTAATAGATATGATAGCAGTTTATTAAAGTGCTCTTCGCGCGACCTCTGCACCTGTCGCGGAGCGCGCGCACGCGAACGCGTCACACAGACACGAATAACCTTTAAAACAGACTCTCGATTAGTTTGCGTTTGAAAATAAGTTAGTTGCAAAAACGTATTTCTTTTCTGACAGAATAACCGCAAAAAACGTAAACAAATATCTCCGTTTTTGATCCGGAGTTCCGTGATCTGACAAATACGTGTCCGATTACACTGACAGAAAACTACGGCTATTTTCTTTGGAGATTAATCATGGTAATACCATGTCTCTTTGGACGTATACCATAACAGTACCTTGTTTTTGTACATATCCATGTTTTGGACATAGGACAGTAACGATACCATGTTTTTACGCTTTTAAAAAATGGCGCTACCATTGTGTTTTGGACATGCACCACTGTAGTGCAATGTTTTTGGACTTTTACTATGATTCTACCATGTTTTTGGACATTTACCATGGTACTAAAGTGGTTCTGTGTATGTAAAACAATGGTAATATCATTTTTGTTGTTACAAAAATTGTACTACCATTTTAGTTTGGACACGTACCACTGTAGTATAATGTTTTTGGACTTTTACCATGATTCTACCATGTTTTTGGACATTTACCATGGTACTAAAGTGGTTCTGTGTATGTAAATCAATGGTAATATCATATGTTTGTAGTTACAAAAATTATACTACATTGTAGTTTGGACACATACCACTGTAGTATAATGTTTTTGGACTTTACCTTCTACCATGTTTTTGGACATTTACCATGGTACTAAAGTGGTTCTGTGTATGTAAAACAATGGTAATATTATATTTTTGTTGTTTCAAAAATGGTACTTCATTGCATTTTCAACATGTACCACTGTAGTACCATGTTTTATTACTTGTAACATGATACTACAGTGGTTTTGGATATACAGTAATGATGTTTTTATACTTACAAAAGTTGTATTACCATTGTATTTTGAACATGTATCATGGTAGTCATGTAAATACCACTGACTGTAAATTAATTAGAGTACCAAATATTTCAAATTACCATGGTATTACTAATTTTCTGTAATAAACATATGAAACACTTGTATTTTTAAGTCAGCCTCAAAGCACAAACTAATCAATGTTTGATTGTGAAGGAAGATCAGATACTTTTAACGTAGTACTTTGTGACATCTGTGGTCATAATTCAGGTCAAACTTGCTGTTTGTAATGATTCACGACAATGAGGGCTGCAGAATCTCTGGTAATTACATCATTAACACGTTTAAAGTCGTTAATGAGCAAACACAGATTACCAAACTCCGGTTATGAGACTGTAGACAGATCATATACCTGGAACACAGAGGTCTCGGTTTCGACTCCTTATTGGACCTTGAAAACAATGCAATCAGATAAGATAAGAACCATTCAATAAGATAAGAAATGTTAAACAGGAAGTGACATCCAGTGTTTATTCAATGCTTATTAAATTAATCTAATAGGAATTTGTGTTTAGTCAAAGTTATTATTGGCATTTTAAGAATGTGTGATATGATGAACCAGACACTGACCTTTGACCTGTCACGAAGCCATTACGATGCATGTTGTTCTGCAGTTTTGATGGTCACATGGTCTTGAGGAGTGACTTTGAACAACACAGGCTGCTAGTTAAACCATGTTAACTAGGTAAATAACACGTGTCTCTGTTTTTCAGATAATGTGGAGCTGGTGTTGGACTCAGCTGCCATCCCCGAGTCTGGAACCGCTAGCGTGCGCTCACGTCCAACTGTCAAACACTTCATGGTACGTCCCAAAACACGCCTAACACATGACCACACTTCACCCGTGAGATGATCTCTAACTTAGTAGTCAAGTGGATTCAATAGAAAATAGTTTACAACAAGTTTTTAGAGCCACTTACAAAGAGTATACCATAGTATTACCATGTGTTTTTTGGGACATGTACTATGGTAACAATATTGGCTCCGAGCTGCTTGGTACATATACACTACAGTAAAAGTTTTACTAGTGAAAATGTTAAAAAATACAGGTTAAAACCATGGTACCTGATCAAAAAACAAGGTAAAACCATGGTTAACTTTTGTAAATGATCATAGTACCACCATGACACTTTTTCGTGTAAACATTTTTTAATGCTAGGGTCACTTACACAATAATTACCATAGTATTACCATGTTTTTCTTTAGACATGTACTGTGATACTACCATGGGATCCAACAACTAGTAGGCCTACTTCCAAAATACATGAACAATTCAATACAATAATGCTTTTACGAGTGCAAAAGTCCAATTAAACAGGCTAAAACCATGGTACATGTCTAAAAAACAGGGTCAAACTATGATACATGTCCAAAATATATGGTACACAGTACCATGAAATCACAGTATTTTCTTGTAAAAGATTTTAGTGTTAAGGTCTCTAAAAAAGTATTACCATGTTTTTTTGACATATGTCATAGTAATACTGTATTTTTGCGCCATTTTTTTGGAAATGTACTATGGTAATACTGTGGTATTTTTAAGTACCTTGGAGTACCATGTAAATAACATGGTATATGAAAATGATAATCAAATATACTGCCGGTATATATCAATTACGACACATGATCTGATTGTGTTTTGGTGTGTCGCCACTGTACGTTTTACATTTAATCGTTTCATTGATAATAGAAGTCTTGTGAGAAATGTGCTCAAATAGTCCTGTGCACACATTGCTAAAGACACACCTTTAGCTTCAGGACAAACACACCCTCAGCATGTAAACACACTTTTACTGACAGAACAAAGCGAGCACACACACATCGTCAGTTTTGTGTTTGTATCACCCTGGTGATACCCACATCACAGCGAACACAGTCACACTGTGCAGCCTGAGCGTGTTCAGACCCGAGCGACTCACTCGTTCACCTCATGAGATCAGGATCCTGATGATTCAGATGTTCCTCCGGTTCTTCCGCGCTGAGGTTAGACGGCGTGCAGATGTGGGTTTGTGCCGGCCGAGTTATCAAAACCTGCAGGTGCTGTTTTGAATACACGTTTTGCTTGTGTACAGATGAAATCAGGCAGAAGTACACAACACGCATCATGTAGCATTTGCTAAGGCAAGTGGTACTATTATTATGGCTCATACTTGGGGTTAGTATTAAACTTTAAGGGTTAGGGTTGGAGATGCTTGATTATCACCTTCTGGATGATAAAACAAGTGAAAAAGCCTTCTACGTGGGCTTCTTTTGACTTTTGGGCACTAAGAAACCAAAGCAGTTACTTTTGCATGAGCAATCATGCAAGTCGCTTTGGATTAAAGCATCTGACAAACATAACTTTCATGAAAAGTTGGTTTGGAACCAATAGTCTAGTGGGCAAGTGTGCTGACATAACGCCATTGCGTTACGGGCATCCCAAGTTTGAGATCTCAAGTTCGAATCCCGGCTTGAGGACCATCGGAAAGTGGGATTTCCCAATTCCTCTCTCTCTCTCCCACTTCGCTTCTGGTCTGCTCTCCACTGTCATAATATAAAAAGGCAAAACACCTCAAATAAAACTTGAAAAAAAAACTTTCACAATGTTTAGATATGATATTAGGTCACTATAGAGTCGTTTTCCTTATGAGGACATCCACACCTGAAGGTTTGGTCAGGTTGTGTTTTTCTAGAGTGATGATCCGATAAAGACAGCAAAACCTGAAACACAAACGCACATTAAAGAGGTGTGTCCCTTTTTGCATGTCAGAGAACTGAAAGGACAAGAATGAAAGACAAGCTAAATCCAACTGAAGTTGTTTATAAGGAAAGACTATCAAACTATTTCTGAATTTGACTTTTATCAGACACAGGTTATGCTCCGTTAACCACCTGCATGTTCCTGGAACATTCCCGTAATGTCTCATGACAATCATTCACATTATGGGGTGTTGGTGAGGAGTGTCGAAAAACCTGATTTACAGACACACATCTGGAACATTATCTCACCCTATTCATCCCACGTGTGAGTATAAAATCGGGATGGGTCCTGAAGTTTCTCAACAGTTTAAGGATGTCTCAGAGAAATAAAGATGAAATAAAGAGCTTAGAAAGAGCTAAGTTGAGAGAAAGGATCCATATCCTTGAATGCCATAAGCTCTCTAAATAGTTCAAAGAAACTGGTTGGTTTAGTACCTAGAAATTCAAGCTATGACTCAATGGGTCCTACAAGAAAAGGTGTGTTATTGCTGTAGACTCCCTTACCTTCTAACCGTGTCCTTCAATCATGATGTTGCTGACAAATGCTTCTCTTTAAATCCCAGTCCTCTGAGAATGTGCAAGGCTTGGCAGTTCCAATACCCAAGGTACCGATTCTTCCACCATTCAACGAGCCCAAGATAAATGGTACAGGTGAGTTCACAACACAGAACTGGCTGGGAATAGTTAACTTCTTGTAGTAGTAAATTATGTTTTCAATATGCTGAGATTTTTTAATGAATCTGAGGTTGTTTTCATGTTGTCTTTTTGTAGGAAGTACCACAAACCTCCAAAATAGAAGGATGCTTTCTGTCCCTGACCTCCTCCAGGGGGAAATACTTGTACCGCCTCCGCCTAGCTCCGCCCCTCCACACCCTCCTTCTTTACAGCCCCGCCTCCTCCAACATTCATCCCTCCCTCACCACAGTTCTCTGGCAAAATGGACCCTTCTTTAGACCGTGCAAGCCTGCATCCCCCTCCAATGACGCCCCCAAAACCACCATCACTTAACAGTTACGATTACAGTACAGATTTAGACTTGGCCTTCCTTAAACCTCCTCCAATGCCTCCTCCAAAACCTCCATCTGAAACTTCCAGCTTCAGAGGATCCCTTTCTAGTCTCAATGTTAAAGATATCCCAGATTGCCCCAGGTTCACCCCACCGCCACCCCCGGTGAAAGCATCACCGGTTCTCGCAAAAGCTCAGAAAACAGCACCTCTAAAACCTCTCCGAATGTCCTCCATACCTTATCTGGACATCCAGTCCCAAACTCCTGTGCCACCCGTTGTTTCAAATCCAACACCATCTAGCTTCAAGCCACAGAACACAGCCAAGCTCTACAATGTGCAGAAGAGCACACTTATTGGTGCACAGACAGATGGAGAAAAAAAAGTCCCCTCCGTTCTGCCTCTGGAAGATTCTGCTGGAAAAACGGTTGGTGTTGCCAATGGGAATAGTGGGGAAAATGCTGGAACTTTCCAAACAGGGTGCCACCATCCAAACCAGCCCGTCGGAACAGCTCCGCCACTCAGCTAAAGGATGACCAGCCAGACATGGCACAAGCACCAAGTGAACCCGCCAAGGTAGAGCCCAAAATAAATCCTGAGCCTGTACCGGCACCAAACATCCCCACTGAGGTACCAGCACCAATCAAAGTCTCACCAAAAATAGAGAAAAGAATACCTGATGTTAGGCAGGTGGTGACCCCATTTGCATCCCCTGGCAGGCCTCGTAAGTACAGCCCAAACTTGAACCACCGACATCTCAACACACGGTCGCAGACGGCTCAGTAAAGAAAGAGACCTCAACCTCACCTTTTGCCTTGCTGATGGCTGCAAAGGAAAGAGATAAGCAGAGAACTGCTCTGTCCCAAAGGAACAGCAACTCAACAGAACCAGTCAGTTCTGTGATCCAACCTAGTGTAGATAAACCAAACTCCTTCACCGTCATTCCTCGGGAACCAACACCAGACAGTCCCAATGCACAATTAAAGTGGACCACAAACACACAACCAATCCCCTCGCCATCAACCAAAGTCGAAGTTCCAGATGTGTCCTACTTAAAGTCAGAGCTAAGCTCAACCCCTCTACGAAGCCCAATGAATAGCTCTGTTAGTGGATTGGGTTTCCCTGTTAGAGATGTGGGAATTGGAGGAGACTTGGTTTTCATTCCACCGCCTCCTGAATTTGCAAACTCGGACTCTGAGGAGGAACCTCCAGTTCCTCCACCAAATCACCCCGCTCCTCCTCCCCCTCTAAAAAGTGCTCCTCCACCTGCTAAAACCTTCTTACCTGCTACCCCTGCTCCAATCACCTATGGTCCCCCGCCAAGCCACCTTGCTCCTGCGCCTCCACCTGCCAAATCCTCCCTACCTCCGACACCTCCTCCAATCACCTATGGTCCTCCGCCAAGCCACCTTGCTCCTGCGCCTCCACCTGCCAAATCCTCCCTACCTCCGACACCTCCTCCAATCACCTATGGTCCTCCGCCAAGCCACCTTGCTCCTGCGCCTCCACCTGCCAAACCCTCCCTACCTCCGACACCTGCTCCTGTCACCAATGGGCCCCTCACTTCGCCCAAACCTAAACCACCCAGCTCTCCTCCCAAGGCCCCAGTGCCTCCCCCAAATATCCACCCCCAATACAAATCAACTGTTCGAACGAAAACCACTCAACCTCCTGCACAAGTGGCTCCATCCGTCTCCGCTAGCCAGGCGACACTTCTCAGTATCCTGCAGAAGAAGATGCTAGAGATGGACCCCAAGTTCTCGACGGTCAAGGAGGCAGAGACCAACGGGGATGACTGGAACTCTCCAATGTCCGATGACGAGGCCACGTCGTTCCCTGCCACATACAATCCTATGACAAACCGGAGTGCCATCCTGCCAACGCAAACTCGTGGAGTGGACATGAAGGAGCTGGAAAGCAAAGCGGCCAAAAAAGCTCAAAATTTGGCCACTTCGGCTAAATCCCACAACAGGTAAACTACAAGTAAATGCAAGTGACATGGTTAGAGTCAACATTAAATGGTTCTCACAATCAGTTTTACTTCTGTAATTTTCGAGTGAAACATGACAGGGCTTTATCAACGATTAACATTGTATAAAGTTACAACTGGGAGACATTAAGATGCAATTACAAGAAATAAAGTGGCAACTAACTTTTTATTTAGTTTTTACTTTGAGTCAGAAACAAGATTCCATAGGAGACTTGATGACATCAGATTATGTACAGAGAGGTCACGTAACATTTTTTTCTTTGGAATAACGCACACAATTACACAGACAACGCCTTTCTCGTAGCACATGCACATAGCTGAGATGAATCATCAGGAGGATAAATAAGCTTCCGCTGATACTGGAACAACACTCAACAGTTGTTTCCATGACATTTATGATTTACAATGTAACTGAAACTGTTTACGTTGATGTATTTAGAAGCTGAAACACAACAACATGCAGCATACATGTACTTACCAGGTTTCAATCCACCCGATCCCCACAAAAATATTTCGTAATATTGAGGAATTACTGGTTAAAGTGGAATCAAAATGTTATTTGGAGTGAGTGTGTGTGTGTGAGAGAGAAAGAGAGTGAGTGTGTGGGTGTGCGTGTGAGAGAGAGAAGAGAGTGAGTGTGTGGGTGTGCGTGTGTGAGAGAGAGAAAGAGAGTGAGTGTGTGGGTGTGCGTGTGTGAGAGAGAGAGAAAGAGTGAGTGTGTGGGTGTGCGTGTGTGAGAGAAAGAGAGTGAGTGTGTGGGTGTGCGTGTGTGAGAGAGAGAAAGAGTGAGTGTGTGGGTGTGCGTGTGTGAGAGAGAGAGAAAGAGTGAGTGTGTGGGTGTGCGTGTGTGAGAGAGAGAAAGAGAGTGAGTGTGTGGGTGTGCGTGTGTGAGAGAGAGAAAGAGAGTGAGTGTGTGGGTGTGCGTGTGAGAGAGAGAGTGAGTGTGTGGGTGCGTGTGCGTGCGTGCGTGCATGAGAAAGAGTGTGTGTGTGCGAGAGAAAGAGAGTGTGTGTGTGTGATAGAGAGAGAGAGAGAGAGAGAGAGAGTGAGTGAGTGAGTGTGTGAGTGTGTGAGTGTGTATGTGTGCTTGTGTGTCACACTCTTCTTTATCTTTCAGTAATGGACCATCAACCAAACAGCAGTTTGGAATGACATTCACCGTGAGACCAGGAGCCAAACAACCAATTACACCCGTTATCAAAGACGGTTCGTCCTGATCCGGAGAACATTCCCGACTGGAATTATTCCAAAGACATGCCTTACCTGTACATATGCACCTATATGTCAGATTAACGTTTTGCACCCGGTCTGGAGCTTGCTGTTGCTAAAGTATTACTCTGTTAACCTGGATGCTTCTTCAGCTGTCAGTATATTCAGGTTTTGCCGAACTTTTATGACCGCAGCTTCATCTCGGACTTTCTAGAGCTGCTAAAATCGATCAATGGAGCAACTGTGCCTGTATAATATGCTAGATAATGTCAAACCTTTTAATTTAATTCAATTGTTTAATCCAGTTTCTAATCGGTTGATTAATCAGGTTAAAAATTAACACCACCAGTTCTTAATTGCATCTTCTGCCTATTATTTTTGAATATTTAATCATTAAATGTACAATATTAGTCTATAGCTCTCGATATGAGAGCATCTTTCAGTGGTGCATGTTTTTGTCCAGGTCCAAACATTGTTTTTTTTTTTACAAAAGTATACAATAAGTCTTCAAATTGGATTAAAACGCTGTTAAAATGGTTGCGAAGCATTGAACACATCACTGATGGTTCTTCTTAATGAAGAAAATTGCTTTTGCTGCTTTTCATTGTTATTTAAGCAAGAATCAAATAAGAAATAATGCAAACTTTGCATGAATATACTAGTTTAAAGTGCCTTTGGAGACATACGTTAGTGTTTTTCTGGAAATCTCACATCTTCACAGGTTTAATTGTGTGATATATGTCAGAGACAATTGCAATAGGTCAATAATTGTGCTTTAATAATCTGAAATGTATTTGTACGACTGTTCATAAATTGTTATTTTGGATATTTAACCCTTTGTTACTCCTAAAGGAAGACTATAACCACAATATGCGTAGTATACAGATGACAGAAACTTTATTAAACAGTGAAATGTGCCCAAATGTGAGAAGAGAACAGCATTCATGCCCATTTCTGTCATTAAAAAATACATGTTCTGAATTTTGATCCTACTATGATTATGTATGTAACTCATGAATCATTATGTGATGGTGATGGAACAACAGAAATGGGAATGAATTGGAGGTTGGTGTGGTTTCCCATGATCCTCTAGGGCTCAGACACGCTGTGGTGTAGCACCTGATGGTCCCAGCCCACGGTGGTCAACGCGGTCGAGCCGCCCGGGACCCAACACACGCCGCGCACGAAATCCTGGTGCCGCCGGTCCCTGAAACTGAACACGGACCACACGACAGACTCAGATCGGCGCTCTGAGATATGCATGCACTTTAATTAAATGTTTGTGTTAAGGTGCTTTAAATAATTGCGTTATATTAAAAACTATGTTTAATCAATAAAAATAAAATTTATAGATAAGATACAAATCATATATAGTAATAATTTTACTAGCTATTTTATATATTCACATACATTTTTTTTTATAACTTTTCTATTTTAATGATTTATTATTTAATTATACTGTAGTTACATTTATATAATACATGCATTGAATAAATGTATAAATGCAATATTTTTAAACCATATCAATCTTAATTTCTAATTAAATACTATAAATACACACACACACACATATGTAAAATATTGCACAAACAATTTTAATTTTTTTACAATTTCTATTTTATTTAAAATAAGATTTAAATATCTTAAATATAAATTAACATGTCTTTATCTTTTGTCCATAAAACATTTATTGTTTCTAATTTAACATTTTAATACATTCACTCAAAATGTATTAAATACATGTTAAATATTATATTTAGTGTGTGTGTTTATTATTGAATTGTTTGTAGTTAAATTAGATGTATTAAAATACTGTAGCCACACAACCGGTTTAATGATTGTCAGTTTCATGTACTTCGGGGTGTGTGGATTTCCTGTGTTCTGATTGGCTGGTGCAGGACAGCCAATGAGAGAGGCGTGTGTCAATACTCACATTTCTCTGAGTTCTGCAGTAACCACGGCAACAGAGCAGTCATCACTGATAGAGGCCAGCAGGGGTGAACTGCAGGAGATAGCCCATAATAATCACCAGTCATTATATGACTCATACCATGCTTTACAATATAGCTTACTTTACAATCGGTGTACCTTACAACATGGCGGCGTACTTTACAACATGGCGGCGTACTTTACAATCTGCTGTGTACTTTACAACATGGCGGCGTACTTTACAACATGGCGGCGTACTTTACAACATGGCGGCGTACTTTACAGTCTGGCGGCGTACTTTACAACATGGCGGCGTACTTTACAACATGGCGGCGTACTTTACAACATGGCGGCGTACTTTACAACATGGCGGCGTACTTTACAACATGGCGGCGTACTTTACAACATGGCGGCGTACTTTACAGTCTGGTGACGTACTTTACAACATGGCGGCGTACTTTACAACATGGCGGCGTACTTTACAACATGGCGTACTTCACAGGCTGATTCACTCATCTGATCTCAGTGTTTTCTTCAGAATCACTACCTGACACCAGACACACACGTCAACACCAGCAGAGCATCATGGGACAGAGCAGTGCATCGTGGGAAATGAAGTCGTACCGTATGCGATGGTGCTGCTCTGATGAGGGTGCCAGGCGACGGCTGTGGGGCTGCAGCTGGGAGACACCACGTCTAAATGAGATGACAGGAAGTTAGGTCTCTCCTGACAGGAAGTGACAGAGCGCTCAGCTGGACCTCACTTTAGAATCAGCCAGACAGACTGAGAGCACTGAGTTAATGATTACTATGGTGTGTGTGTTTGTGTGTGTGTGCCCAGGCGAGAGGCAGGTTTGGGTTTCCGTCGGTCCCACAGCAGAAGCCGTCCGTCCTGCAGAAGAGAGTGAGATGGTCACACACTCAAACACACGTGTGTGTATATATATGTGTGTGTGTGTGTGTGTGTGTGTGTATAAATGTTGTGTATGCGTGTATGTATATATGTGTGTGTGTGTGTGTGTATGTGTCTGTGTGTGTGTGTATATGTCTGTGTGTGTATATATATATATATGTGTCTCTGTGTGTGTGTGTGTGTGTGTGTGTCAACACTGACCTGAGCACACGACAGGAAGAGAGACTCGTCCACAGGAGAACACGACACACTGCTGATGGGCTGAGAGTGAGCTGACACACACACACACACACACACACACACACACACACAAGATATATACATACACACACACAAGATTACTTTTATAGACACCTAAAAGTTAGATTTATAACTTTGCAAAACATGTTTAACAATTTATAACCCAAAAATATTTAGAAATATTTACGTACAACTGCAATACATAATCGAATATATTGTTTATTATTGAAATCTATTAAAATATTATAATAAAACTACAAATATTTGTCATAAATATTACAATCACAAATTCTTAACAACTCATAAACAAAATATAGTTTCAATAAAGCTCAAATTGTCAAATATTATGAAAAAACTTTTATACTAATAGCATGAATTCTAAATGAATACGAATTAATAAATGGAATATACATTTAAATAATTCACATTAAATCACATCCATAATATCTGATAATTATTAAAATATGACAATGCTCTAAGAATACATAATATTTATATATTAATAATTTATATACATTTGAAATCTCACAAAATCACATGAATATTACTCATTAAAAATATGAAAATACTCTAACAATATATATTTACATATTTGATTAATAAGTAATATATTTCAAATAAATCACATTTGAAGATGACTCATTAAAATAAGAATCTATATTTACATAATAATATATACAGTTTAAATAAATCACAAATTAATATTATTAGTCGATTATTAGCCAAATTATATTCTATATGAATAATCATGTATGAATGTTATTCATTAATTATTAAAATAAAAATTACATATTAAACATAAATATAAAATATACATTTATGTAATAATTAATAACCAATATATACTGTTTAAATTATTATTATTATTTTTTTATAAATAACCACATATGCATATTAACTATTGATCTATGAATCTCCTGACCCATGACTTTTAAATGCAAGCGATTATTTCTCAGTAAAACATCATCTGTTTTTACGGAGAAAAAAAATTACGTTTCTTCAGAAGAATTCAAATAAATTCTTCAATCATGAGTTTTTGAACCAAACCACCCTGATCCACGAATCACTTCATTTGATTCACGGCCAAGAATCATGACGTCTGGTGAATATATCTAATCATACTGCATCTATAACTCTGATAATATTAATCTGCAGTGACATCACTTCCTGTCTGCTCACCGTTATAGGAGCTGGTGACGGTCTCCTGGTTCAGATCCCACACTTTGATCCTGTAAAGGAGACGGAGAGAGAGAGATTGAGTGCCCTGAGATCATGACGAGGCTCTCACAGACTCACAGCGCCGCTGCTGACCTGCAGTCCACACTACAGCTGACGGCGAAACGCCCGCCGGCGCTCACACTCACGCCCGTCACCACGTCATCATGCTCCAGACGAGTGAAGCGGTTGATCAGCAGCCGCTCGTCCTCCGCCAGCTCCCACAGCTCCACCGAACCTGACCACAACACAGACATGTATGAGAGAATACCACGGGACAGGATCGAAAACCTACAAATACCACGGTATACGATCAAACACTAGGATAGAAACCCAAAAACCTACAAATACCACGGGACATGATCAAAAACCATCAGAAATACCACGGTATACGATCAAAAACCATCATAGAAACCCAAAACCTAGAAATACCACGGTATACGATCAAAAACCATCATAGAAACCCAAAAACCTAGAAATACCACGGTATACGATCAAAACCTACAAATACCACGGTATACGATCAAAAACTTAGAAAATCCACGGGACATGATCAAAAACCTAGAAATACCACGGTATACAATCAAAAGCCATCATAGAAACCCAAAAACCTAGAAACCTACAAATACCACGGTATACGATCAAAAACTTAGAAAATCCACGGGACATGATCAAAAACCTAGAAATACCACGGTATACGATCAAAAACCTACAAATACCACGGTATACAATCAAAAACCTAGAAATACCACGGTATATGCTCAAAAACCATCATAGAAACCCAAAAACCTAGAAATACCACGGTATACGATCAAAAACCAACATAGAAACCCAAAAACCTAGAAATACCACGGGACATGATCAAAAACCATCATAGAAACCCAAAACCTAGAAATACCACGGGACAGGATCAAAAACCTACAAATACCACGGTATACGATCAAACACTAGGATAGAAACCCAAAACCTACAAATACCACGGTATACGATCAAAAACCATCAGAAATACCATGGTATATCCTCAAAAACCATCATAGAAACTCTAAAACCTAGAAATACCACGGGACATGATCAAAAACCATCAAAAATACCATGGTATATTCTCAAAAACCATCATAGAAACCAAAAACCAAGAACCAAGAAATACCACGGGACATGATCAAAAACCTAGAAATACCACGGGACATGATCAAAAACCTACAAATACCACGGGACATGATCAAAAACCATCATAGAAACCAAAAACCTACAAATACCACGGGACATGATCAAAAACCATCATAGAAACCAAAAATCTACAAATACCACGGGACAGGATCAAAAACCATCAGAAATACCATGGTATATTGTACAAAAGGCCCTGATATTCTTAAATGTCCCGGATAATCCCGACCAATCAGAGTGCTCGGTGATACCTCATTATTCCGTACTTATGCCGAAGTCAAGCTAGAAGTGAAAAGAGAGTAGCTGCGTCATGCGTGCGAGAGTGGAAAGTTCACCAGCTTCAGTCTAACTTATCCATCCACACTAGATTGCCATTTAGTTCTAGTTTATATGGAGTTACTGTGTGCGTGTATGTGAAAGTAGTGAGTATAGAATATATATTTCCTGTTGTGATTGAGAACTCGTCCGTTTGTTTTACATTTCATAAGAGCAGCTTATTAGCAACATCCTGACAGGATTAAGCTTCCTATTTAGTGTATATCATTGTATTCTTATATTCCCCGATGGTTACTCTGAGGGCTGCTTTGATCGAGCGGATTTCCCTCTCCCAGCAACCGCTGAAGTGAGGTGCACCTGGTGGGTTGTAGACAAATTTGATTTGCTGGCTGGTGAGGTGACTTTGTAGTTCATCCTGCATGGCAGCAAAGGACTCACTCAGTTCACGTTCTCCCCCTTTAAAGTTGGTACCCTGGTCACACAGCAACTCATATGGTTTCCCCGGCGTGTGATGAATCGTCTCAGGGCCATTAAGAACGAGTCTGAGTCAATACTATGAAGAATGTCGAGATGGACTGCCCTGATGGTCATACACTTGAACACCACACCCCATCTTTTCTCGTTGCGGCGACCAATCTTGATAACAAAGGGGCCAAAACAGTCCATGCCCGTTGAATAGAAGGCTGGTTTGAAGTACCTCTGTCTGGTAAGAGGCAGGTCGGCCATGAGGGGAACTTCTGGGCGACCTCTCCATTTTCTGCACTCCACACACTGCCGCTGGTGTCGGCGGATGGCTTCACGGCCTCTTAATATCCAGTATGTCCTTCTTATTTCTGCAAACAAACGCTCCGAACCAGGGTGGTGCAGTCTCTCATCATAATCCCTGATGATTAGTTTGGTAACTGGATTCTGAGGGTCAAGGACAATTGGGTGTAAGGCATCCACTTCCAGCACATCACAATGACGCAATCGACCTCCTACTCTAATCAGTCCCGTAACAGAGTCGAGTTCGGGGGAGAGTGAAGCCAATCTGCCTGTGCCTGACACTGGTTTTCCTGACCTCATAAGACTCAACTCTGCAGGAAAGGACTCAGCTTGGGCTTGACAGAGGATCTTAAGTTGAACTTCTCTCTGGCTATCAGCGCATGAGGTGTAGGCCGCCCCATGAAGCTCCTGACCACAGGCCTCTAAGTAGGCTGATAGGGTGTCGTATTGCTCTGGCTTTGGCAAGGGTGTGGCAATGGTCACTGACCCACAGAACGCAGACCGTCTCAACTCACTGCTTTGCACTTCAAGAGATAAGGAAGGTTGTCCAGGCCAACTATCTGGTGGTAGCTTGAGGAATGTTGGACCCTGACTCCACCGACTCCCTATTGAGAGGTCTCGGAGAAACTTGCCTCGAGTTATATCATCAGCCGGGTTGTCTCCAGATTTGACATAACACCAGCTCTTGAATCTCCGCTACACGTATCCCTACAAACACTTTGTAGCGGCATGAGCTGGATTTCAACCATGTAAGCACTGTGGTGGAGTCTGACCAGAGTGTAACAGAGTGAATGGGGATTGTAAGTTCCGTAGATAGGAGTTTGGAAAGTTGAGAACCACTGAGAGCAGCACATAGCTCCAGACGGGGTATGGACTGCTGCTTGCGGGGGGCAACTCTAGACCTGGCAGCCATAAAGGCAACTTCAACTTGACCCTCTTTACTCTCTGTCCGCAGGTAAGCCACTGAGCCATATGCCTGTTCTGATGCATCACAGAAGACGTGGATCTCATGTCTACAAGACAGGTGATCCATCTGTGAGCTGAAGTAACATCTGGGCAGAGATATCTCCTCTAGTTTGCCCAACTCTTCCTCCCATTCACGCCACAAGGTAAGGAGGTCCTCCGGTAACTGTGGGTCATCCCAGTCGCGTCTCTTGTCCCATAGATGCTGCACCAATATCTTGGCTCTGGTTGTATAAGGGATTATATAACCGAGGGGGTCATATTGGCTTGCCAGTACACAGTAGATGTTGCGCATTGTCACGGTGGAGCAGCGTTTACCTCGATGTTTATAGAGGAGCGTCAGATGGGCAGTGCCAGTGGAGTCAGTGTAGGCTCACATACATCTTGCTGGCCTTGAAGGAGCCAGAGATCACAGGCATCTGACCTAGATTCAGGAGGAAGGTGATTAATTGCAATTGGGCAATTGCTGGCCCACTGCCGCAGTTCAAAGCCGCCAGAAGCTAAAAGTGAACAGAGCTGCTCAACCAAGTCTTTGGCCTCTTCTTTGAGGTAACGCTATGCAGACAATTGTCAACATAAAGCGACTTTTCAATTACTTCTCTGACTTTGTCTCCAGGCAGACTGTGATCCTAGCGTGTTTCTGCAGGGCGAGGTGGCACAACAGGGGCTGCATGTTGTACCGAAAGGCAGCACCTGCCATTGATACACATCTGGAAGTTGCTCTGGCTTCAAATCCCTCCACAGGAATCGAAGTAAAGGCATGTCATCAGGGAGAAGCCTCACCTGGTGAAACATACCTTTGATGTCACTGCTTACTGCTATGGAGTGCTCACGGAAACGGAGTAACACGGCCAGCAGTGATGGGCTTAGTGTGGGTCCTGGAAGAAGGAACTGGTTTAAGTTGTAACCCTCGTATCCGAAAGAACAGTTATAGACAACCCGGTTTTTGTGGTTATGCTGCACCATGTGGTGGGGAATGTACCATGATTCTTTAGCGTTCTCAACCTCCCTTGGCTCCAGCTTTACTGCATAGCCAGCATCCTCAAGCTTAGTGATCTCTGCCTGGTAGACTGAAGCCTGATCGGAATTCTTTAGCAGCTTCCTTTCCACACCCCTAAGTTGAGGAAGAACGGCTTCTTTGGGCATTGTTAAGTGTGGCATGCTCTTTACCCGAATGAGTGGCGTGGCATAACGCATAATGCCGTCGACTTCTACCCTTATTGTTTTCTCCTCTGCCTAGCAAAACGGGTTCAATGGGCGTAATGAGATGCGGACAGTCTGAACCAATCAACAGCACAGGTTGTACTCTATCCATTTGTTATAGGGGAAGACCAGCTAAGTGCCGATACTTCTTCTGTAAGGATGTCACCGGGTAGGTATGTTCAGCAAGGCCAAGTCTCTCAGCTGTGAATGCACCTCTGATGAAGAATTTCTTGTGAGGGTTGGACACAGGAGACACTGTGAAAGAAACAGCTGCCCCATGAAGTATCTGCTGATCTTGCTTCACTGTCCGCAGAATCAGGTCTTCTGGCTGTCCTTTGAGGTTCAGCTACTGAGCTGCGGCATGGAGGAGAATAGTTCTTTCAGACCCGTCATCCAGCACTGCGTAAGTCTCCATTGAGGCATCCCCATTTGTTATGATCACCTTACTCACTTTTAAGAGTACTCTGCGGCTGCTGAGAGAACGGTCTACATAGAAGATATCCTTTGTGGTACTTACGAGACAAGAGTTCTCTTTGGGTTCAGTCTCAATGCTGGTATTCACGACCCGCTCACTCAAGTCGTGCAATACTAGGAGGTGTTTCCTATTGCAAGTCTTGCACAGAGCCTTCAGGGTGCATCTGGATGCGTGATGATTACGGCCACACCGCCAACATCGGTTATTCTTACGAATCCAGGCCTCTTTCTGGTATTTAGTTAGCTCTTTGAAGTTGTGACATCCATTAAGGAAATGGCTAGCATTGTCACAATAAGGGCAGTAGGCACATGACTTCCCTCTGTCCTTGTTGGAGCCAGGTCTGGTCTCGGGAGCAGACAAACTGGGTTCACGGTCTATGGGAGGTTTCTCTATACCCATCAGGATGCTTGTGGGTTTTACTGGGGTCTTGGAGTCATAACGACCATCTCTCCTCTTGATTGATGAGTCAGGAACGCAAGTAACTGTTCTCGAAGTATCATCCTGAACTTGGAGCTCGTACTCCAACCAATCCGCAAAATCAAGAAGAGTAGGAACTGTTATTCTTGATGGGTGAACATGCCTCTTGAAACTGGTCCTAAGCTCGTGAGGAAGTTTACCTTGTAACCTGGACACGTGTGAACCACATTCCAATTCAGCTCTCCCTTCTGACCCCAGCTGCTCTAGCATGCTTACTAATGAACGGATACGGAGGGCAAATAGCCTGAATGCTTTAACATCTCCTGACTTGATGTTAGGACCTTCCAGAACTTGCAAAACAAGCTTGTGTGGTTGACCATACATTGTTATTAGAGCTCGCATGGTGTCTGTGTAGGGTCTCACAGAATTGCAGTAAGAATCGGCTACCAACAGTGCTTCTTCAACCTTTAAGTGATCAGTCAGGACCTGATATTTGAAGCGTTCAGTTGCATCTGCTGGGAGAATGTTCTCCAGTGCCATCCGCAATCTCGAAAACTGTCTTGGGTCTGCTGACGTTAAGACAGGTATGGTAGGTGCAGGTCCCCGGTAAATCCTTTCTTGCATGTGTACCATGTCAGCTCTAGGTGTAGTCGCAGGTCGCTGTGGTAGGTGGAACTCCTTCTCACTTGAATAATCCCCATTTCTGATTGGAGAATTGTCTTCATAGTAATGGACAGCTTCAGCAGGCTGTGATGACCGCTGTAGGGTAGCACGATGACTCCCACTAGCACGAGTCTGCTCTAATCTGTGTGATAGTGTGAAGTCCCCCATCTGCCTTGTCAGCTGCTCACATGGGACAGATCTGTGCTGGAAAACATCGCCAGGATATGCTGCAGGCTTCCTCTGGGTAACCGATGGACACTGACTAAGTGTGGGTTGGGGCACCTTAGTACGAGGGGCTGGTACTGGGGTCACTGAGCGGCGAGGAGTCTCTATGCATGTGCTTATCTGCTGGATCTCTTGCTTTAATGTAGCGTTCTCCGCTTTGAGCCCTCGTAGTGCAGACAGGATCTCGGGTAGGATGTGGCTGCGAAGCTCATCACTGTCTCTCTTCATCTCTGTCCACATAGACTTAATGTCAGATAGATGTTGGGCTGGAAGGTGAAGCTCATCCTCCTCTGATTGTGTCTCTCGCCATTCGTCTTGAAGTAGTAGATCACCTGTGTATGAGGACTGGCTCTTTGGAGATGATGATCTTGATCCATACTCTGACATGGGTAGAGCCTCCTCTATTCTATCTTCATTCAGACACGCTGTTGGTAATGCTCTCTTCACATAGCCTGATCCAGGGACTTGGTAATCTGCCAGATGCGCAGGCAGCCTTATTTGTCGTCTAGGGCGGACAACAGGAGGATCTGACTTGGAATTGGACGTCATCTCTCTGCTGCAATTCACTATCCGGCTCGAAGGACCATTTGAAATGTAGGGGGTTTGGAAATTACACTATTTGGATTGGTGTGAAACGCAGCAGGCAGTCGGTAAGGACTGAATGAGATGACTCTTAATTGAAGACGCACCAAACAATGTCTAGTTTCCTTTTAGTTTACTGAAGAAATTGAAGTATACAGGTGTGGTTCTGTAAGAATTAAACAAGAGAAATACACTTACTGATATATACATAAATACAAGTATAACATAAATATAACTGTCACTTTAAATAACTAAACCGTAATTAAATGGACATAGTAATGACATTAATTAGACATTCTGAAAAGTCCTGGGTGTTACTTCTTTAAATGTACACAAGAGGGCGCTACTAGCATGTGAATACTGCTCAACCATGCATCAGTGAACATAAGCATGTGACAAACGGCTGATCATCGCGCGTGATAATAATCATCTCCAAATAGCGGCGTCCATACAGCATTAACATGAGCAATATATATATATATATATACACTAAATAGGAAGCTTAATCCTGTCAGGATGTTGCTAATAAGCTGCTCTTATGAAATGTAAAACAAACGGACGAGTTCTCAATCACAACAGGAAATATATATTCTATACTCACTACTTTCATACACGCACAGTAACTCCATATAAACTAGAACTAAATGGCAATCTAGTGTGGATGGATAAGTTAGACTGAAGCTGGTGAACTTTCCACTCTCGCATGACGCAGCTACTCTCTTTTCGCTTCTAGCTTGACTTCGGCATAAGTACGGAATAATGAGGTATCACCGAGCACTGATTGGTCGGGATTATCCGGGACATTTAAGAATATCAGGGCCTTTTGTACATATATCCTCAAAAACCATCATAGAAACCAAAAACCTAGAAATACCACAGGACATGATCAAAAACCATCATAGAAACCCAAAAACCTAGAAATACCACGGGACATGATCAAAAACCATCATAGAAACCCAAAACCTACAAATACCACGGTATACGATCAAAAACCATCATAGAAACCCAAAAACCTAGAAATACCACGGTTTATGATCAAAAACTAGGATAGAACCCATAACTCGTGCCGTGGATGCCATATCGTGCCGTTTGCTTGAGCGAGGAGGTCCCATCTCAAGGGGTTTGGCCCTGGAGCGGTTTTCAGCAGCTGGAATAACTCAGAATTAGAATCAGCTTGTGCCGTTGTTCCATGACTCGCCTGAGTACCAATCTGTGCAAATCTGTGGCTACAGAACAGCAGGACCTTGTATGTTATGATATTAAATTGGTTTTAATCGTTTAACCACCACAGCATCTTGTCTCCGTTGGCAACGCACACGATTCGTGTCGAATGCAAGTGACATCACTCGCGGAAGTGCAAGTGCCTGAGCGTGAAAGTGCCGAGCGTGCAAGTGTCTGAGCGTGCAAGTGCTGAGCGTGCAAGTGTCTGAGCGTGCAAGTGTCTGAGCGTGCAAGTGTCTGAGCGTGCAAGTGTCTGAGCGTGCAAGTGTCTGAGCGTGCAAGTGCGTAGCGGGCAAGTGTCTGAGCGTGCAAGTGCGGAGCGGGCAAGTGCGGAGCGGGCAAGTGCCTGAGCGGGCAAGTGCTGAGCGGGCAAGTGTCTGAGCGTGCAAGTGTCTGAGCGTGCAAGTGGCGGAGCGGGCAAGTGCGGAGCGGGCAAGTGCGGAGCGGGCAAGTGCCTGAGCGGGCAAGTGTCTGAGCGTGCAAGTGCGTAGCGGGCAAGTGCGCGTAGCGGGCAAGTGCGGAGCGGGCAAGTGCGGAGCGGGCAAGTGCGGAGCGGGCAAGTGCCTGAGCGGGCAAGCGCGGAGCGGGCAAGTGCAGAGCGGGCAAGTGCGGAGCGGGCAAGTGCCTGAGCGGGCAAGTGCGGAGCGTGCAAGCGCCTGAGCGTGCAAGCGCCTGAGCGTGCAAGCGCCTGAGCGTGCAAGCGTCTGAGCGCTGAAGCGCCTGAGCTGCAGCGTGGCTGGCGTGCAAGTGCTGAGCGTGCAAGTGTCTGAGCGTGCAAGTGCTGAGCGTGCAAGTGCTGAGCGTGCAAGTGCTGAGCGTGCAAGTCAGACTGCACCAAGACCCTTCTCCCTCTTTCTACCTGGCTGTTCAGGAGGATTTCTGATTTTACTCCCGTAAATGTCCAAAAACTATGATAAAACTTCGGTACATGTTCAATAACAATGATTTTATATAGAAGATGTTAAATAAAACATAATATTCAAACAGTTGAGCCCTAAAATAACAAAAACATGGTATTCGCATGGTACAAGCCTAAAAAACATGATTTTACAATGGTATAATATACAAAAAACGCCAAAAACAGTACATGGTATATGTCAGAAATATTATATTAATACAGTACTTCAAAAAGCACACTATTACTGTTGACCAAATGCAAAAAGAACACGGTATTACCATGGTAAATGTCCAAAAACTATGATAAAACGTGTTCAATATCAATGTTTTTATATGGAAGATAGGGGTGTGCGATATTGAAAAAAAATGATATCTCGATATTTTTGGGGATTTTTTCGATAACGATAATTAGGCGATATTTTGGCGAGTGTGTTGTTGCGCTGATATCTGAATACTGTGCACAGCTGCAGTTTGTGATATTCTTCATATTCTGTGTGCTCAGTTCACATCAGTGATTAATAATCTTTTCATTTAAGTTTACATTTATTTTTTCTAAAAGTGTACATCTTTTGAGCCAAATTGTTACATGTAATCAGTCAATTAAGATAATACACATTTAGGCTGTTACTAAACAAATTAAACCAGTATCATCAAAATTAATCTCTGCAGAAGTTGCATCTGAAGATGTATTTACACATTATTTAATGCAGCTCAGAGGGACATGGAGTGCTTTAACCAGTTACAAGTGCATCATTTGACGTTTTAAACATAAAACATTGAATACTGCTATTTAAAATTATTTTAAAAATTAAAATAGACTTTAAAAGTGAAATTAAACCGCCAGCAGGTGGCAGCACGTCACTGTTAACAAGTGAGTCGTTGCGACTGAACCGAATCATTTAAACGATTCATTGATTCATTCATGAACGAATCACTGAGACTCAAAACATCGCTGTAGCTGTTTAGAATTATTTTTGTAGGCGAAATGCAGCAAAAACAGGCAATATGGTGTCTAAAATGTAAGTCTCTTGATATTAACTTATTGTTTATTGAACTGTTGTATAAAATCAATATCACATTTGTTTTCGTGCTTATTTTTTAAGAAAAAACTGCACTGTTTGTATGATTTGAATCATATGAAACGTAAATATATACATTTTCTGCCCCACATCTTGAATTTTGCGATCACTCTTAATGCATTTTAATAAACTGAACCATGCAGTGAAAGAACACGCTCTAATTAATCACGTGCACTGATTAACCCCTTCATCACCACGCAGGCTAATGTATGCGTGCACTCCGTAACGTAGCTGTTTTGTTTGGTTTTTGCAAAATACTCGATATTGTCAAATTGCACATCATTAAAACAACAATTACGATATTATCGCAGGCGATATATATCGCACAACCCTAATGGAAGATGTTAAATAAAACAATATTCAAACAGTTGAGCCCTAAAATAACAAAAACATGGTATACACATGGTACAAGCCTAAAAAACATGATTTTACCATGTTATAATATACAAAAAATGCCAATAAAAGTACATGGTATATGTCAGAAATATTATATTACTACAGTACTTCAAAAGCACACTATTACTGTTGACCAAATGCAAAAAAATCATGGTATTACCATGGTAAATGTCCAAAAACTATGATCAAACTTGTTCAATAACAATGTTTTTATATAGATGATGTTAAACAAAACACAATATTCAAACAGTTGAGCCCTAGAATAACAAAAACATGGTATTCGCATGGTACAAGCCTAAACAACATGATTTTACCATGGTATAATATACAAAAAATGCCAATAAAAGTACATGGAGGTACCACACAATCCCATGGTTTCACCATCACAGTACTTCTGGTCAGAGCGGTGTAATACCACGGTGCGTGCGGTCACAGGTGAGTAAGAGTGTATTCGGTTACCTGCGTCCGAGGCCAGCAGCAGCGAGCGGTCTGAGATCCAGCACGCGTCCGTGACTCCAGCTTCAGTCTGAACGCCCGCCTTACAGAAGCCCTCGCTGGGGGCCAGTTTAGGGTCACTGTAGACCCACACCGAGCCCTGCCAGCAGCGGCCCGCCAGACTGGACGCGCCCAGCAGCAGCGTGCCATCTACAACACACACCAATATTACCACTGCGCCCGAGAAACTCAGGGATTACAAACAGGGTTACACTTTATTAAGGTGTCCTTGTTACAGTGTAATTATACATGTATGTACCGAGTAATATTAATAACTACATGTACTTACTATATGGTCAGGGTTAGGCTTAGGGCTACTTGCATGTAATTATGCATAAGTAACTATTATTATAATAGTAAGTACATGTAACATAACAAAATCAAAAACAGTCATTTAAACTTAAAATGAACAATATAGACTCGTAAATACACGTTATAAATATTTATGGTGACACACATATTACTTTTTCCACTCAATTAGGCTATGTCGTAATAACGAGATGTTATGTCATATTGATAATATCTTTTATTAAAACGGCATCTTTTCTCGTAATAGTGAGATGTTATGTTACATTTCGTTATTATGAGGAAAAGATTATGTTTTAAAGAGATAATTGCCATTTTAACGACATATCTTATTATGAGAAAATTTAATTTTAAACTAGAAAAATATGTAATTTTAATGACATCTCGCTATAATGAGAATATGTATTAACGAGAAAAATATTTAATTTTAACGAGAAAATTTGTTTTTTTAATGAGAAAAGATTACGTTAAAATGACATCTCGTTATAACGTGAAAAGATATATTAATGAGAAAAAGATTGCATTTTAACGACATCTTGTTATAACGAGAAAATTAAATAGTTTTTCGTTAAAATGTATTAACGAGAAAATATGTATTAACGAGAAAATATGTTAATTTTTAATTTAATTACGATAATTTTTTTATATGAAAAGATAACGTTAAAATGACATCTCGTTATAACACGAAAAGATTTATTAACGAGAAAAATATTTAATTTTAACGACATCTTGTTATAACGAGAAAAGACATATCAACAAGAAAACTATTTAATTAACAAGAAAATATGTAGTTTTAACGAGAAAAGATTACGTTAAAATGACATCTCGTTATAATGAGAAAAATATTAAATTTTAACAAGAAAATATGTAGTTTTAACGAGAAAAGATTACGTTAAAATGACATCTTGTTATTATGAGAAAAGATTTTGTTTTAACGAGAAAAATATTTAATTTAAAAAAATATTGTTTTAACGAGAAAAGATGTTAAAATGAAATCTCATAACGAGAAAAATTGTTTTAATGATAGATTTTAATGATATGTCTTGTTATTACAAGAAAATATGTTGTTATAATGAGAAAAGCATGTTGTTTTAACGAGAAACGATATAATTTTTAATGACATTACGAGAAAAGATGTCATATCTCGTTATTACGACATAATTGAGTGGCAATATGGCAATGCAGCAATTATATATGCTGTTAATTTAAATGTATGTGTAACATTTTGCAGCAAAATAAACAAATCAGCGTTGTAGTTTAGTAATAATAGAATTAATAAAAATAAATCAGTCTAAATATTCTTGTATTTAAGGTGAGACACTACAGACAAAAGCATTGTTGTTTTTCATGCATTTGTCAATTTTGAGTTATTTAGCTTTAAGTGTTTATTTTATTAGACTTTATCTATTTGCATCTGTAGATTTCAATACTTATTTATAAGAGATGTTTTCTCACTTATATACACCAACATTTCTATCTATATTCTGTAGACTTCTACAGAGGGGTTTGTTCATGCATCATTTACATGATTTTATTCCCAAAAACTTGATCTGCTGACAGTATTTTCTGATTTATGATCAAAGAAAAATCCAAACGCCTTGCGTAAAAACCTTTAACTTTAATATATCAACAAAATCAAACAATTTAGCTTGATCAATTTCTGTTGTATATACACATAACATTTCATAAAGCTTTCTTCTTAATGTTATGTAAATCAATAATCTGATTAAGCACGTTGATGTCTATTAATTAACGTTTCGTCTGTTTATGTGATGTTTTGATGTCAAGTATTATTAATGCACGTGTGTAACGTTATAATGTCGATTAATGAGAGATGATGGTTTATTCTGACCTGCTCTGTAATCGACCGCGTCCAGGTGTCTCTCCATACACGCCGGAGCGTTCACCGGAATATTCCAGCAGTTCTCTTTAATCATGATCAGCTCTAATGAGTTTAATAATTACTGATATACCTCACTAAACTCCAGCAAACTCCCGCGATGAACGAAAGAGACGCGTGTGCGGCACTTCCGCTTCCAGCGACGAACACTCTTCAAAATAAAAGCCGAACACTCTTCAAAATAAAAGCCGGAGACGCTTCAAAATAAAAGCCGAAGACGCTTCAAAATAAAAACCGAAGACGCTTCAAAATAAAAGCCGAAGACGCTTCAAAATAAAAGCCGAACACTCTTCAAAATAAAAGCCGAACACTCTTCAAAATAAAAGCTGAACACTCTTCAAAATAAAAGCTGGAGACGCTTCAAAATAAAAGCCAAAGACGCTTCAAAATAAAAACCGAAGACGCTTCAAAATAAAAGCCGAGGACGTTTCAAAATAAAAACCGAACACTCTTCAAAATAAAAGCCGGAGATGCTTCAAAATAAAAGCCTTAGACGCTTCAAAATAAAAGCCGGAATCTCTTCAAAATAAAAGCCGAACACTCTTCAAAATAAAAGCCGGAGACGCTTCAAAATAAAAGCCAGACACACTTCAAAATAAAAGCCGGAGACGCTTCAAAATAAAAGCTGAATACACTTCAAAATAAAAGCCGGAGACGCTTCAAAATAAGAGCTGCGGAAATAAATACAACGCGTGTGATATTATAGATATAGTATATAAGTTACAATATGTAACTGTTATCTTATGCTTACGATAAAAATACGAAAATTTAGTACACAAGTGCTGCTAGTTCTTTAGTAGATATGTTTATAATGTATTAATATGCCGTCGTTTTTCCTCTAGGTGTCGCTAGCTCATTTTTAAATTCAATGCATCATTCTGATGCAAATAAACGGAGAAAAAATTATTTATGAGGGGATAAAAATATTTCAATGCTTTGCGTTCTCTCGTTCGCTGTGGAAACTTATGAGAGGGGACGCAATTAACTGATAATGAAAATACAATGAAGTGGGAGAAAACCTATATTTCAATGTTTTCGAAGTTTTTCTCAGGAACGCGATGGAACGCAAACGCATTTAAATATATATTTGTTTCTGTAAATCCATCCTATTAATGCATTTTTACTAGTGGTGGGCATAGATTAATTTTAATCTAGATTAATCTCACTGTAATCTTGGAATTAATCTAGATTCATCTAGATTAAATGGCTCATTTGAATTCTGCAAGGCATTCAGAATATGTGTGCTACCCAAATAATGACTAAAAGTAAGTCTTTGAGAACGGGTTTCTCAAGCCAGGTGGCGATTAGACCGGGCTCATCTCCTGTTTCAAAATGTATCACAAACTTTAATCTCTTCCCGTCCCAATCCCACGAAAAAACTGGAGGAAAATCCCATTCCACTCCGGAAGAATGACTCCCATTCCCTCCCACTCCCGTGTTGTTGTTTTTTTTTTTTTTGAACTGTCAATTACAGTAAAAATATAGTACAGATCTGGCGTGCCCACCTTATTAGTTGAATAAAACCCAAAATGTAGTTTTTGTTATTATATTGAACTGAAAGCCATCTTATGCACAGTGTTGCACAGATAAAATTTCATGTAAATCATCCATGCTAACACACACGTCTTCTATTTTTATTTTTAGACATTTCACTCTCTAT
>CM050418.1:11331523-11409023 GCA_027564155.1 Gymnocypris eckloni scoliostomus | reverse complement strand
AACTCCGTTACTTTGAGGATGTGAGTGAGTGTGTGTGCATGCGTGTTGATTCATGTTATAAGGGTGTGACGCTGTGAGGGAGGGCGTCTCACACACACACACACACACACACACACACACACACACACAGGTGAGCAGCTCCTGAAATAAAAGCCACACACACAACACACGCTGCATTGAACACTTCACACACACAGAAGGACAGCATTCACACACTAACGGGTGAGTTGTGCGTCTCTAAACTACCACATTAACCCAGATTTAACTGTCATTGAGAGAAAGCTCAGCTAAAGTTGTGTTTTATTCCTTTAGATCGATACATTGTCTGGATGAAGACGTGGATTTTTCTTTCACTCGCAGGTTTGTTTTTAATCACTCTCTTACAAAAGTCTAAATGTATTATCAATATTAACTTTACCGTTTTTATCACTCTTTTGATTTCATTTTCATATGCTCTGCTTTTGTGTTCATTTAAGTTTCTTGTTTAATTGTATTCATCTTGTTCTTGTTTGTTTTGCTTTATGTTAGATTAGTTGTTTTTAAATATGTCTATACAGGTTAAAAAATTTATTTCAATTTGAGTTATTTTAGCACTTCAACCTGAACTAAATGAAAACGTTCCCTTGGAAACAATATGAAATAACATACGCTTATGTTTTTATATTTTATTTGACTTTAATTAGCATTTAACTTTGTTCCTGATTTTAATTATAATAACCTTAATGATGTTTGTATATATTTATACTGTCTAAAAAAACCTTAAATAACATTATCATCAAAACATTTTTATTTTCTTAGCCTTGATATATAATGTCTAAGATTGTTTATGAAAATGTATGAATGTGTACATGTGTGTTCATGAACATCTAGTTCATGTGTGTTTATGTTATTATTGTCTATATGTGACCCTGGAGCACAAAACCAGTCTTAAGTGTCAATTTTTCGAAATTGAGAATTATACATCATCTGAAAACTGAATAAATATTATTTCCATTGATGCATGGTTTGTTATGATAGGGCAATATTTGAAAATCTGTAATCTGAGGGTGCAAAAAAAATCTAAATATTGAAAAAAAACATCTTTAAAGTTGTTCAAATGAAGTTCTTAGCAATGCATATTAATAATCAAAAATTCAGTTTTAATGTAGGACATTTACTAAATATCTTCATGAAACATGATCTTAATATCCTAATGATTTTTGGCATAAAATACAAATGTATAATTTTGACCCATACAATGTATTGTTAGCTATTGCTTCAAATATACCCCAGCGACTTATGACTGCTTTTGTGCTCCAGGCTCACATATGTGTTTATTAATATTATATGTAGCACAGTAAAATGATGGTTTTGTCTGGTATTAATATGTTTTTGGACATCAATCAATGGAAGTGATCTGTAAATGAACATCCTAATGGAACGCAGCATGCGTGTCTGGACTGGTTCTGAGGTGAATGTGATGTGTTGTTGATCTTCAGCTCTGTCTGCGGTGTGTGCGGGACAGCAGGACTGCCGGCGCGGGGCATGTTACCCTGCGATGGGTGATCTTCTGCTGGGCCGAGAACAGAACCTGCGCTCCTCCTCCACGTGTGGTCTGATGGGGTCTGAGGTGGTGTGCACTCCACACGGACAGGTGAGGCTTTCCTAGACCTGCAAAACACCAGGCTCTTTCAGTTAGAAGCGTACCTTGGGGTTGTGCATGGAAGCTAATGTGTGACCTCGAGCACAAAAGCAGTGTTAAGTCGCTGGGGTATATTTATAGCAATAGCCAAATATACATTGTATGAGTCAAAATTATGGATTTTACTTTTATGCCAAAAATCATTAGGATATTAAGATCATGTTCCATGACGATATTTTGTAAATTTCTTATAGTAAATATATCAAAACTAATTTTTTTATCAGTAATATGCATTGCTAAGAACTTCATGTGAATATCTTTAAAGATGATTTTCTCAATATTACGTTTTTTTGCTCCTCAGATTCCACATTTTCAAATATTGTCCGATCATAACAAACCATACACCAATGGAAATATTATTATTAAACTTTCAGATGATGCATAAATCTCAAATTTAGAAAAAGACCGTTTATGACTGTTTTTGTGCTCCAGAGTCACACATATGGATTAGTTTGGTGCTAAAGAGTTGATTTGTTGTTGCATGCCAAGAAGCACACCCAGAAGAACATGTTCAGATGTTCAGGAGGAGATCTCCGTGACGGTTCATTTGAGTGTCTCAGACGTTTCTCCTAAAACAATACTGAGATCTGGTCAAATCTGAAAACACTGAAACATATCTTTCATCTTTCGTGACTCATGTCTGGCTTTTATGGTCTGCTGGCAGACATGTTTATTCAGGTTATCGCTGATGGTTTTCTTCAGGTTTGCACCATCGGCGCATAATAAAAGTACATGTTTACACTGACATAATAATGATCAAACGCAGATTCGGCAGCCTGACGTGATTCTCGTCATATAGAGAAGTTTATGCTTTCTTTCATTAACAATTATGGTTAAAAATTATATGAATGTTAAAAAAACAATAGAAGCCCAATAGAAACGTCACAGAAACTCCAGTGGTTTCCATTAAAATGCCATTATAAACTATTATTTTTGTGTGTTTTTGGCCATTTTTCCAACAGGATTTAACATCCCACCAATATAATCCATCACATACCAGTAGACACCATTATAGTTTCCATTAAAACCAATACAATTCCCGTTATAACCATTCAATCCATTATATTTTCTATTGTGTTTTGGGCATTTTCCCAATAGGATTTAACATCCCACCAATAGAATCCATCACATACCAGTAGACACCATTATAGTTTCCATTAAAACCAATTCAAATCCCATTATAACCATTAAATCATCACATTTCTATTGTGTTCTGGGCAGGGTTCTATTGTTTTTTTCATTAGGGTAATGTATATGGAACGTTCTTTGAAATTTTTAAACATATTTGTTATTAATATTTGATTTATGTTATGTTCTCTTTTATGAGAAAAGCATTCTGAGATCAACATTGTCAGGATAAATAAATAAATAACGTTCTGCTTACGAAAAGAAAACTGGACGTTTTAACTTTCTTACAACATTTAAAAACATTATATTCATGACAATAAAACCGGATATTTTAGCACTCTTGGAAAATGTAAAAGTAAACATTCAACTAACATCTTATTTCAAGTGAAAATAAAGTTAGCAGATTTTTGTTGCATATTTTACATTCGTAGAATAGGCCTATTAAAAATAAACATTCAAATATTGTTATATTTTGGGTAAATATAAAGTTAGTATAATGGTGTTAAATCATTTAAAATTTAAATGTTATAATCCCGACAACAACAAAATAAACTGGACGTTTTAACATTTTAGAAACATTTCAAAACAACGTTTTTCTAACCTAAATTTGTAGTAACGGACTCGTTTGTGGAGAAACCTCTGAGGAAATTAATTTAAATCTTATAAGCAACAAAACCACGTTGGTTAAGCTGGTTAAATGTCTAAATGAAACTCTCTGTGTCTCAGCGGCAGATGAGGTGTTGTCCGTGTGACTCTCGAAACCCTGCGGCGTATAACGCGCACGTGATCCAGAACGTGCTCTCCAGCGCCGGACCCAACCGATGGTGGCAGTCCAAGAAAGGTAAGGCTTCAAACATACATTACAACAATAGAGACATCCATGTAATTGCCAGGATACACGGGATACACTATTAAGCCAGTGTCGTGTAAACTTGGATGAGTATGGCACGGATGAACAGACAAGCCGATTCAAATGAGAGAGTCATTTACTCTGGATCCGCTCCGGGTGATTCAGACTCGTGACGTTGATGATTCAGTTCAAGTGATTCACTAGCAAAAGAACAGATCGAGATCAGGTCTTCAGAGCGCATATTGCGAATCATTTGATTCAGATCAGGACTTCAAAGCGCATATTGCGAATCATTTGATTCGGATCAGGACTTTAAAGCGCATATTGCGAATCATTTGATTCGGATCAGGACTTCAGAGCGCATATTGCGAATCATTTGATTCAGATCGGGACTTCAGAGCACATATTGCGAATCATTTTATTCAGATCGGGACTTCAGAGCACATATTGCGAATCATTTTATTCAGATCGGGACTTCAGAGCACATATTGCGAATCATTTGATTCGGATCAGGACTTCAGAGCGCATATTGCGAATCATTTGATTAGGATCAGGACTTTAAAGCGCATATTGCGAATCATTTGATTCGGATCAGGACTTCAGAGCGCATATTGCGAATCATTTGATTCAGATCAGGTCTTCAGAGCGCATATTGCGAATCATTTTATTCAGATCAGGTCTTCAGAGCGCATATCGCGAATCATTTGATTCAGATCGGGACTTCAGAGCACATATTGCGAATCATTTTATTCAGATCAGGTCTTCAGAGCACATATTGCAAATCATTTGATTCAGATCGGGACTTCAGAGCACATATTGCGAATCATTTGATTCAGATCAGGTCTTCAGAGCACATATTGCGAATCATTTGATTCAGATCAGGTCTTCAGAGCGCATATTGCGAATCATTTGATTCAGATCGGGACTTCAGAGCACATATTGCAAATCATTTGATTCAGATCGGGACTTCAGAGCACATATTGCGAATCATTTGATTCAGATCAGGTCTTCAGAGCGCATATTGCGAATCATTTGATTCAGATCAGGACTTCAGAGCGCATATTGCGAATCATTTGATTCAGATCGGGACTTCAGAGCACATATTGCGAATCATTTGATTCAGATCAGGACTTCAGAGCGCATATTGCGAATCATTTGATTCAGATCGGGACTTCAGAGCACATATTGCAAATCATTTGATTCAGATCGGGACTTCAGAGCGCATATTGCGAATCATTTGATTCAGATTCAGATTGGAACTAAGCGGGTTCATTAATCTTTTGATACAGATTGAGACTAGTTTGCGAACGAATCATTTGATTAAGATCTGAACTTTGGAGCAGGTTCACAAATCATTTGATTCAGAGCTAACGTTAAACGGGTTCATGAATGTTTTGATTCAGATCAGGACTCTAATACTACGCAAATCTTTATTCAGATCGGAACTCTGGAGCATGAATCGCGAATAATTCGATTTGAATCGGAACAGGTTCGTGAATCTTTTGATTTAGATCGGAACTAAGCGGGTGAATCTTTTCATTCAGATCGGGACTCTAGTTCACGATCAAATTATTATTTAGATTGGAACTTTGGAGCGGGCTCGCAAATCATTTGATTCAGATCGGGACTAGTTCACGATCTATTAATTTGATTATTAGATCGGAACTCAACACCGAGTTCACATATAATAATAATAATAATTTGTTACATTTATATAGCGCTTTTCTAGACACTCAAAGCGCTTTACATAGTAAGGGGGCTATCTCCTCATCCACCACCAATGTGCAGCATCCACCTGGATGATGCGACGGCAGCCATAGTGCGCCAGAACGCCCACCACACACCAGCTTATTGGTGGAGAGAAAACAGTGTGATGAAGCCAATCAGTGTATGGGGATGATTAGGAGGCCATGATGGCCAGTGGGCTAGTTTGGCCAGGATGCCGGGGTAACACCCTACTCTTTTTCGAAGGACATCCTGGGATTTTTAATGACCACAGAGAGTCAGGACCTCGGTTTAACGTCTCATCCGAAGGACGGATATTTGATTCAAAATGGAACTAAGCAGGTTTTATGAATCTTTTGATTCCAATCGGGACTCTAAAACTTCGCGAATCATTCAGATCAGAACTCTAGAGTGCGTATCGCAAATCATTTTACTTAGATCGGAACTTCGGAGCGAGTTCGTGCAGGCTTCGGAGCAGGTTCGTGAATGTTTTAAATCAGATTTGGACTCTAATACTACGCGAATCATTATTCAGATCGGAACTTCGGAGCACGTATCGCGAATCGCTTCAAAGCTGGTTTTGCGAATCCTTTGATTCAGATCACAGTACCAAACTGTGTGGTTTAAAAATGTTCAGTACATACTAAAAAATAACTTAAATTAATTTAAACTTTAATTAAATACTTTATATTTATTCATATAAAAATAAACCGTTTAAGGATTATGCAAAGCGATTTTACAATGATTGTTTGTTTATTCCAGATGCGAGTCCTGTGACGCTGCAGCTGGATTTAGATGGAATGTATCACCTGGAAAACGTCTTGTTCTCTTTTAAGGTATCTGACACCCGTCTTGCTGTCTTTAATTTAAGAAGCGCTGTTTTTAACGCCTCATCTGTCGTCCCGTAGGGCCCGAGGCCTGATGCGCTGATCGTTGAGAGGACGAGGGATTTCGGTCGCACTTGGCAACCCGTCCTGTACATGGCCACCGACTGCCCCTCCACCTTTCCTCAGATGAGCACGTCGTTCCCTCGCAGCCTCGAGGAAACCTACTGCTACACGCTACCATCCACCGCCGGCGACCCCTACAGGGACCAAAAGGTAAAACAGTCTGCTTGCATTTTTGTTTTGTTTTATACATGTTAAGAGAAAATGTTCTTAAAGTAATGTTAATGGAACATTCTTACAACTGCATTAATATTTGATATACGTTCTCATAACGTTAAGAGAAAATGTTCTCCGAACATTCTCAGAATGTCATTACAATGTTATTAGTACTTGAAAAACGTTACAATGTTATCAGTACTTCAAAAACATTACAATGTTATTAGTACTTGAAAAACGTTACAATGTTATTAGTACTTGAAAAACGTTACATTGTTATCAGTACTTGAAAAACATTACAATGTTATTAGTACTTGAAAAACGTTACAATGTTATCAGTACTTGAAAAACATTACAATGTTATTAGTACTTGAAAAACTTTATAATGTTATTAGTACTTGAAAAACGTTACAATGTTGTCAGTACTTCAAAAACATTACAATGTTATTAGTACTTGAAGAACTTTATAATGTTGAAAAATGTTACAATGTTATTAGGACTTGAAAAACATTACAATGTTATTAGTACTTGAAAAACGTTACAATGTTATTAGTACTTGAAAAACATTACAATGTTATTAGTACTTGAAAAACTTTATAATGTTGAAAAACTTTACAATGTTATCAGTACTTGAAAAACGTTACATTGTTATCAGTACTTGAAAAACATTACAATGTTATTAGTACTTGAAAAACGTTACAATGTTGTCAGTACTTCAAAAACATTACAATGTTATTAGTACTTGAAGAACTTTATAATGTTGAAAAATGTTACAATGTTATTAGGACTTGAAAAACATTACAATGTTATTAGTACTTGAAAAACGTTACAATGTTATTAGTACTTGAAAAACGTTACAATGTTATCAGTACTTGAAAAACATTACAATGTTATTAGTACTTGAAAAACTTTATAATGTTGAAAAACTTTACAATGTTATTAGTACTTGAAAAACGTTACAATGTTATTAGTACTTGAAAAACGTTACAATGTTATCAGTACTTGAAAAACATTACAATGTTATTAGTACTTGAAAAACTTTATAATGTTGAAAAACTTTACAATGTTATTAGTACTTGAAAAACTTTACAATGTTATTAGTACTTGAAAAACTTTACAATGTTATTAGTACTTGAAAAACGTTACAATGTTATTAGTACTGGAAAAACGTTACAATGTTGATAGTACTGGAAAAATGTTACAATGTTATTAGTACTTGAAAAACTTTATAATGTTGAAAAATGTTACAATGTTATTAGTACTTGAAAAATTTTACAATGTTATTAGGACTTGAAAAACGTTCTCGTAACGTTAAGAAAACATTCATATATCAAAACTGGACATTTTACCGTTTGTAGAAAATTAAAAATAAGTGTTCAACTAACGTTATATTGTGGGTGAAAATAAAGTTACTATAACGTTGTAGGAAACATTTGAGGAACATTTAAATAATGTTTAAACATGAATCTTAACATTCTTGGAAAATTAAAAACAAATATTCAAATAACGTTATATTATGGGTAAAAGCAAAATTAATAGAACATTCTAAGAATTTTTTTAGCAACCTTTAAATAACGAAAACTGGACATTTTAATATAAAAAAAACAATTAAAACAAACATTCAAATAATGTTATAAATTGGTTGAATGTTTTTTTTTTTTAAGTTATTTTAACCTTTAAATAATGTTCTAATCATCAAGAAAATGAGACATTTTTAATAAATGAAAAATAAATCTTACAATAACGTAATTTTTTGGTGAAATTAAGTTTGGAGAATGTTGTAAGAAACGTTTTTGTAATCATTAAATAACGACAACAAATCTGAACATTTTAATGTTTTATAACCGCGAAAAGAAAACCTGACATTTTAACGTTTTAACAACGTTAAAACGTTAACCTAAATGTGTTCCTGGCTCATGGTGACGTTTCTTTTCTCTTCTCAGATTCACTTTTATCCTCTGCGTCAGTTCGCGGACATCGATCTGCCGAAGGAATACAAAATCGAAGGTCAGTTATTTGGACTTTCTCAGATGATCGTAGCATTAACGAAGCGCACGGATGATTGACGGATGCTCTTCTCCTCAGTGGCATCTGGGTTCACGGGTCTGCGGGTCAATCTGACTCAGCTGGGGTCAGTTCCCAGCATGCCCGGCCGCAGTCTGAGCCAGTATTACGCCCTGCGAGAGATGCGGGTGATCGGATCCTGCTTCTGTCACGGACATGCCGACCGCTGCAACGAGCTGACCAACACACAGGTAACACACTCACTCAAACACACACACTCACTCACTCACTCACTCACTCACTCACTCACTCACTCACTCACTCACTCACTCACTCACTCACTCACTCACTCACTCACACACACACACACACACACACACACACACACACACACACACACACACACACACACACACACTCACACACTCTCTCACTCACACACACACACACTCACACACACACTCACACACTCACACACACTCTCTCTCTCACACACACACTCCCACACACTCACACACACACACACACACATACTCACACACACTTACACATACACGGCTCATACGTGTGTGTTTGTTCTGTAGGTGGGTGGTGTTTGTGAGTGTCAGCACAATACGGCGGGCGTGAACTGTGAGAAATGTGATGAACTCCACAATGACCTTCCCTGGAGACCCGCGGAGAACGGAAACACACACACCTGCAAACGTACGGCTGCTCACACACACTGCACTGCATGTGACGATTTAGTGCCTATTAATGATATTAATTATAATTATACTATTATTGACTATCTAGTACATAATGCCCACTGACCTAAAGTTTAGTATGCTGCATAAACTCATTGCTAATAATCACCGCAAAAATAAATATTTTTTAATTTGAATGCAATTTTTTGCACTAACAAAAAATGTGAAAAAGCATTAACAAAAAATGAAGCAATAAATAAAATTGCTCTTTTGTTGGTTTTGTTGCTTCCATTGTCCTCATTTGTAAGTTTTGTATAAAAGCGTCTGCAAAATGACAATGTAAATGTACAAATTATTATTAAATAAAGTATGAATAAATGAAATTAAATTGCACATAAATATTTTGTTCTATTCAATTATACAAAATTAAATTAATACATTTTACATTTGAATGGCATTTAATTAATATTACATTTTATTAACAACAAAAATAAACATTAATAAAAAAATGTATCACAATTAAATGATTAAGTCTTAAATAGACAAATAAACATCAAATGAAGTTATATTAATACAATTTATTAAAGTAAATATGAAATGAAATCAACAAACATATAATAAACTGTTCTTCCATATATGTGCAGGCTGTGAGTGTAATGATCACGCGGATCGCTGTCACTTTGACGCGCAGCGCTACGAGACGACGGGCCGCAGGAGCGGAGGAGTGTGTGACGCCTGCACTCATCACACCACCGGACCTAACTGTGAACGCTGCGCTAACAACTACTACAGAAACCCTCTGAGTGACATCAGAAGCCCCGACACCTGCCTGCGTGAGGAACACACACTCTATACACACACTATACACACACACTATACACACAGACACACACACACACACACACTATACACACACACACACACAAACACACACTCTATACACACTCTATACACAGACACACACACACACACACACAAACACACACACACACACACACACACTCTATACACACACTCTATACACACACTATACACACACACACTATACACACAGACACATACACACTCTATACACAGACACACACACACTCTATACACACACACACAAACACACACTCTATACACACTCTATACACAGACACACACACACACTATACACACACACACACACACACACACACACACACACACACACACACACACACACACACATGTTGGTTTGTATGGTTTACGGGGACTCTCCATAGGCGTAATGGTTTTTATACTGTACAAACTGTATGTGCTATTGCCCTACACCTACCCTACACCTAAACTTAGGCCTCACAGGAGGCAGTGCATTTCTACTTTCTCCCCAAAAAACGCACACTGTATGATTTATAAGCATTTTAAATTATGGGGACACTGAAAATGTCCTCATAAATCACCTTCTCCTTGTAATACCTATGTCATACCCATGTCATTATACAAATTTGTGTCCTCATAAACCACATAAACATGCACACACACACACACCTACACACACACACACACACTCTATACACAGACACACACACGCTCACAACAGTGAGGATGATGATGATGCTGATGAAGTTGTGTATGTGTGTCCTGCAGGCTGTCTGTGTAACGCGGCCGGCTCTGTGAACAGCGGTCAGTGTGACGCTCAGACAGGAGCGTGTGTGTGTAAAGCAAACATTGAAGGCGAACGCTGTGACCGATGCAAAGCTGGATACTTCAACCTCAACGCCAACAACCCTCTCGGCTGCTCCAGTGAGTCACCCTTGACCTCTGACCCATGACCCTGACCTCTGACCTCAACCAGAGGACTAGTCTGTTCCACTTAATGAGTAGTCAAATAAACTAAACAACAAAAACACTGAAACTGATCCATTTTAAAGAAATAAAAATTATTTATTATAAATCTATAAAATATTAAATTATATTAAACAAAAGCTAAATTAGTACATATTAGATAATGAATAAATGATGATAATAGATAAAAGTCAACACAAGTCACACAAATAAATGTAAAAGATGAAGTGAATGTAATCAAACTGTGTTTTTCATGTAGAGTGCTCCTGTAGTCCAGACGGCTCTCGCAGCGGTGTGTGTGATCAGCTGACGGGTCAGTGCGAGTGTCGCCCTCATGTGGAGGGTTTGTCATGTGACCGCTGTGCTGCGGGTTACTGGAACCCATCGTCACCCTACGGCTGCCAGCCCTGTAACTGTGACCCCATCAACGCCCGCAGTGCCACCTGTGACCAGGTACATGCAATCTCGCACATGATCACATGACCACACCATCACGCACACACACCATCACGTGATCACATGACCATACCATCACCTGATCACATGACCACACCATCACCACACACACACCATCACCGTGATCACATGACCAACACACCATCACATTACCACACACAGCATCACATGACCACACACCATCACATGACCACATACAGCATCACATGACCACGCACACCATCACATGACCACGCGCAGCATCACATGACCACACAGCATCACATGACCACGCGCACCATCACATGACCACATACAGCATCACATGACCACGCACACCATCACATGACCACATACACCATCACATGACCACGCGCAGCATCACATGACCACGCGCAGCATCACATGACCACACACAGCATCACGCACCACACAGCATCACATGACCACGCACACCATCACATGACCACACACACACCATCACATGGTCACATGATGTGATTCTTACGCATGTTTCCTGTGGTTTAGCGCACGGGTCAGTGTCTGTGTCGCCCGGGCATCGGGGGCCGGACCTGCAGCGGTTGCCCTGACAACACATACGGAAATCCTCTGATTGGCTGCAGACGTGAGTATTTCCTGCCCATACAAACAAATTATAAAAAAATAAATACAATTCAACTAAGCATAAAAAGTTAATAAAAACAATAAATCAATCTTACTACAATAAACAAATCAATAATCCAGGACGTTGATTGGTTTCTTGTTCTTTCCTCTCAGCGTGTGACTGTGATGCGTCGGGCACAGAGTTGGGCGGCTGTGACAAACGCACGGGTGCGTGTCTCTGTAAACCGGGCGTAACCAGCGCCCGCTGCGACGCCTGCAGCCGCGGCCACTGCGCCAGTTTCCCAGAATGCCCTGCATGTCCGTCCTGCTTCTTCAGCATGAACGGACGTCTGCAGCAGCTCACGCTGACCCTGGAGCGACTCTCGAACCAGCTGATCTCGTCCGGCAGCACACCGACCTCCAGCGATGCCAGCCGCAGGATTCGCACGCTGATGGACGCCCTGAGACGCTTGCAGGAGTCCACGAGTGTCCCGCCGCAGTCCAGCCGCGCACTGACCGACGGCCTTCAGAGACTCAACCAGATCAGGTACAACATCAACATCGCTGCTCACTGACTACTACCATCCAGTGTTGGGGAAAGATACTTTTAAAAGTAATGCGTTACAATATTGCGTTACTCCCTAAAAAAGTAACTAATTATGTTACTTGGTTACTTTTTATGCGTTACATTACTTTCGCGTTACTTTTTAAATATGAGCAGGGCTTGATTGTTTGTTTTTAATACAATAAGTTATATTTATAGCAAATGTAAAAGCATTTCACACCAAAAAGTGTAATGAATAAACCTCAGACTGAAGGACGAGTAAATCACGTCTGTACAGAAGAACACAGGAGAAGTTCAACACTCTTCAGCAATAAAAAACAACAAAACAACGAAGCACAATTGTTAGTTTATCTAAAGTAATTTTTGTTTATGAATATGATTGAACTGGATCATCAAAGGTCATCAGCAAACACATCGGTTAATAAAATGAGATTAGATATATTTGTGTTGTTTAACATATTTAATTATTGCAGGTTTGCATCATATTCTGAGTTTGCATTTCACTGTTTTAATTCATTTTGATGAATACTGAATCTGTTTTTTGCGAGTGGGATGAATTAATACACATTCATATTTAGTCTAGATTAGATCTACAGTAAGATCATGTTCACACGGCGCACTCAGTCAATAAATGGAAAAAAAATAACTCAGATATTTTCTAGTAAATTAAAAAGTAATATTATTACGTAACTCGCGTTACTTGTAATGCGTTACCCCCCCCCCAACACTGCTACCAACACAGTGAAATTAAAAAAGCCCAAATAAGAGACCAATTAATAAATAATACTTCAAATTGAATTGTACATATACATATATATATATATATATATATATTAAATGAACAATATATTCATAAATATGACACTGGCATTATAAAAAATATGATATTATAAGTAAATATTATATTAAATTAAATTAAACGTAAAAGTAATTTTGAGAAATAAAGTCTCAGTTAAGAGTCATATAAAGTCCAAAATTATAAAAGGTCAACATTTTGAGAAATAAAATAGCAGAAATATAAAGATTAGTGGTCAACCGATTATCGGCACCGATATTATGCATTGATAGGGTTATTGGGATTGCTCATTTTTAAAAACCGATTTGCCGATAAAATAATTGAAAATCAATAAAAAAATTTGCTCAGAGCCCTTGTTATTCTTAATTTTGACATTAGTTTTCATTTTTATACCAGATATATATATATCGGTTTAAAATATTGGTAATAATTGGCATCGGCCCTGAAAACCACTTACCGCTCGACCCCTAATAAAGATATCAACATTAAGACCAAATGATAATAAATAAAATTAAATTTCACAAAGAAATATTAAATAAAACATAAATTAATAGAAATGTGATGTAAATGGCTAAATTGTGGGAAATAAAGTTAAAATGATGGAAAAGTCCAAATACAACAAATAAAAAATTATCAAAAAGAGAATAAAAAAAGCTACAAATTTGAGTAAAAAATAAAAGATAAAATCACAATTGGGAAAAGATGCAATTATGAAAAACATAAAAAGTCAAAATTATGAAAAATAACAATTATAAATAATAATAATAACAATTAAACGAATAATACAATTATTTATTAAATATTAACATGACTAGAACTTTCAATAAACTGAAAGTCGAATTAAGTCGAAATAGAAATTGTGAAATATAAAGATGTAGTTTGCTGTTTAAAATTAAGATAAATATAAAAAAATATGAGTCAATGTACAAAAAAGCAAAATGAAACTGTAAACTGATGCCTGTAAAAGAGCCGAAGAACTCGTTCTTCAGTCTGAAGCTGCATTGCGAGTGAGTTGTGTTTGTTTAAACACTCTTGCAGGTCTCAGCTGAACGGTTTGACTGAGGATCTGGCAACGCAGCCGAGGGATGCTGATATTGATCGTAGTCTGGACGACCTGCAGGCACTTCTGTCATCTCTGAGTCTGGAATACTTCACCAAGAGAGACGCCTCACTAACACCGCCGGGTCCAACAACGCCAGTGCGTGTGCAGTGCTCATCTTTATTAGCCTCAGATTCGTCAGTATGACCTCTAATGAAAAACCTCTCATTCTCAGGCACATTCTACGCCATTCAGAAGTCGTACGAAACGTCGACGGATGCCGTCAAGCGAGCCGACGCTGCTAAAGACACGCTGAAGAAGTCCGAGGGCCTTCGAGACAACGCCTTGAGTGACCTGAGAGACGTGCAGCCCGGAAACACCAGAGACCTGGAGAAACTGAAGAAGGATCTGGCAACCCGGCCTAATCTGACGCCCACCGCAAACAAGGTGAGAAAGATTGCACGTGATTGGCTGAGCAAAAGTGTTTGTTTTCCAGCAGGTGAGTCAGTAATCTTGTGTTCGTCAGGTGTGTGGCGGCGATCGCGTGGATTCCTGCACTCCAGAGCGCTGCACCGGCGATCTGTGTCCTCCTGACGGAGCGCCCCCATGTGGTGCGGAGGAGCCCTGCGCCGGAGCGCTGCCCAACGCTAACAAAGCCTTCCAGGACGCCGACGAGGTGAAGGCCAAACTACAGGAGCTCAACAACAAGATCACGCAAGCAGCTGTGCAGGTACCACAACATTCACAATGAACATTTTAATATTACAATATTATAAAAAAAAGCTAAATTCATTTAATTAAAAGTCAAATTATGAGAAATAAAAAACTTATGGAAAATATGAAACATTCAAAATTATGAGAAATAAAAAACTTATGGAAAATTTGAGAATATGAAAAATTCAAAATTGATAGCTAAAATTAAATCGCACATATAAATATCAAACAAATAATAATAAAATGTGAAATTGATAAATATTAGATAAATCAGTAAATATAAACATTACATGTATTATAATATTATAAGTATTATATATTATTTTATTTTTTTATTTTTTATTTTTAGCTCGGATGAGCTTTATTTGTCACATACACAATTATACAGAGTATAATGAGGAGTGAAATGTGTTCTCTGCATTTAACCCATCCAAGTGTGCACACTTGGAGCAGTGGGCAGCCGACTGTGCAGCAGTCGTGGACTTCCTGTCGGAGCCGGGATTCGAACCCACAACCTTGGGTTACCTCGGGTTTCAAGTCCAACGCTCTATCCATTAGATTAAATTAATAGAAAACTCATTTTAAAAACAGCCAGAATTATGATAAATAAAATTGCTATTTGGAAATATATACAGATGAAATAAACATTTCAAAATAAAGATACTCATAATAAAAACAAACTATTAAATAATTAGAAAAATATTAAATAAAAAAAATACATTGACAGTAAATAATACATACAAATACTATAGTTTTATGCAAAGTCATATGTAAGTACATTTTTTTTTTTCTAAAAGTCCAAATTATGAAAAAGTCAAAAATAAGTGAAATCAATAAAATTACTATTACAGAACATCAATGAATATTAAATTACTATAACATTACATAAATGAATATTAAATTAAATTAATAAAAATTAAATTAAATTATGAATATACAAAGAAAATATGATATTATAAAAAAAATGAAAAGTCGAGACCAAATAAATTATACAAATTATAATCATCATAATGATATCATATCATTATATCATAAATAATGATAATATCATACATCATAAAGAATCATAAATGATACAAAATATCAAATTGCACATGAAAATATTAAATGAATAACAAATTATCATGAAATTAATAAATATAACATTTTAACCATTAAATATAAATATGATAATACCATAAACATTATTTATATTATTATAATATGTAAATATTACATAGAGAAAAATATGAAAGTGTCATGATTATGGGGAATGAAACTGAAACTAAAAATATAGAGATGGTATGACCACACACAATCAAATTGATTAGATTAGTATATTTTGATTTTACAATGACTTTAAACACTCTGAAACACAGATACAGGAAGCCGAGGATTCAGCCAATAGGGTGAGACTGTCCACAGACGAGCTGGCCAATCAGATCAAGCAGGTGCAAGCCAACGTGGATGAAGACCTGAAGAACACCAAAGACTTCATAAGCAATCTCAGGGACTTCCTTTCAGGTGGGTTATACTTTATTTTGTCCTACTGCACACTGCCAAGTATGTACTATGAATGTTTTAGTCTCTGTGAAGCAGTTCGGCAGTCGTTCACACTGGAGTCGGCTGTTGTTTTGTGTCTCAGAGCCTCATTCAGACCCCGATGAGGTGCAGCGGGTGTGCGAGGCCATTCTGGATGCTCAGGTTCCTCTGAGTGTGGAGAAGCTGAAGCAGAAGCTGAAGGAGCTGAAGGATCTGGCGTCTTCACTGCCAGACAGCAGCAGAGTCCTGGAGGACAGCAGAGAGCAGCTGGAGAACGCCAGACAACTGCTGGAGGAGGCTAACAACACACGGTACACAGCACACGCTAACAACGCATGCTAATGACACACACTAACAATACATGATAACAGCTCACGGTACACAAACACGCTAACGACATGCTAACAACACACGCTAATGATACACACTAACAATACATGATAACAACACACGGTACACAGCACACGCTAATGACATGCTAAAAACATACGATACACAGCACATACTAACAATACACACTAACACTACACGTTACACAACACACACTAACAATACACGGTACACAACACATGCTAACAATACACGGCACACAGTACACGCTAACAGCACATGCTAACGACACGCTAAAAACACACGATACACAACACACACTAACAATACACGGTACACAACAAACACTAACAATACACGATAACTACACACGGTACACAAACACACGCTAACAACGCACGCTAATGACACGCTAAAAACACACGATACACAACACACACTTACAATACACGGAACACAGCACACGCTAACAACACACGCTAATGATACACACTAACAATACATGATAAGAGCACACGCTAACAACACACGGTACACAGCACACGCTAATGACATGCTAAAACACACGATACACAGCACACGCTAACAACGCACAGTACACAGCCCATGCTAACAACACACGCTAATGACACGCTAAAAACATACGATACACAACACACACTGACAATACACGAAAACAACACACGGTACACAGCACACGCTAACAACACCAGCTAAAACACACGATACACAACACACACTAACAACACATGGTACACAGCACACGCTAACAATACACGGAGCACAGCACATGCTAAAAACATACGATACACAACACACACTAACCATACACTAACAATACACGGTATATATCACATGCTAACAATACACGGTACAGAAAACACGCTACACAAAACATGCTAACGACACATGTTGTTCAGAGTGTTCATTCAGTATTTCTCTAACGTTCTGGATCGTTGTGGTCTGCAGAGACGCTGCGTTCGGTATCCAGCAGGACTCTGAGGGCATCCTCAAGACGATGGCCGACAACGAGGATATTTTAGAAGAGCTAGAAGACAAGATCCGTCGGAGCGCCGACATCGCAAACGGCGTCAAGAACAACGTCAAACAGGTCAGTCTGAGATCTGAGCGAAAAAACCCAGAAACAACGTCCAGCCTCGCGCTAAAGTGACCGATGCCCTGTGTGTCTCAGATAGAGGACGCGCTGCTACCCGCCGAGCAGGGGATTGTGGGAGTCACAGGGCTGCTGGGTGAGATGCGCCCCCTGCTGGACGACCTGAGGAAAGACGTAACGACGGGAACGACGCATGCTAACGAAGCTCAGAATCAGGCCGATTCAGCTCAGGACGAAGCTGAACAAGCGGCAGAGGTGCGAAAACAAACAATACTCATGTGTTACAGTGTTTGTGTATAGTGTATATACAGTGTTTGAGTGCCTAGAAAAGCGCTATATATATGTAACGAATTATTATTATTATTATAGCGGCTGAGTTAACACGATAATTTGGTGTGATTCGTTTTTGGAAATACTGTGTTTAATCATTATCATTGATGATTAGTGACTTTCTTATATTTACATCATATGATGTATTTTACAGCAGTTTAATAAACAGGAAGTTTATATTGTGTCACATTTCAAAAACAATATACAGTCGACTGTTGCTTAATTACGCAAACGGAAATAGTTCTAATCAAAGAGCGACACACAGCGGTGCTTCGTTACTGAACGAATCGAGTGAGGGAATGATTCAATGACTCATTCATAAAGACAGTTACTTGCTTCAAATCAGTTGCATATTTACAGTATAATTACATTTGAATATACATTTTTGAAATATATAAACGTATTGAATATAAAAATCAATTAATGATTTGTAATTTATAAATGCACATAAATGAATACATTATATTAAAATGTTATTAATTTTTTATATATTTATAATTTTTTAAACATTAACGTTAAGAAATTGTAACACGTTAAAATATGATATATTTTATTGATTTGTAATTTAGTAGTTTATAAATGCACACACATCATTATATGTATAATATTTATTTATTTTTAAGTGAATCAAGTGAGTGAACGATTCAATGACTCATTCGTAAAGACACTTACTTGCTTTGTTTCCAGATAAATTGAACAAATTGGTTGAATGAATGATTCAATGACTCATGAAGACAGTGACCTACTGACACTTAGTTTCCGATTTAGAGTATCATTATGCAATTCTAAAGCTTTTCTGTTCATTGGTTTTATATGAAAACAATACTGACTTTAAATGATCGTTAGTGGGTAATGTCTCAGGCAAATTTGACGTGCAATTAATTTGTGATTAAATGGATTAATGTAATTAGATTAATATTTTGAATCACCTGACAGTGAGTAACCCATCATGTGTTTCAGGAGCTGGAAGCGCTGAAGGAGGAGTTGGAGCGATTGAAGCGCGCGGCGGTTGAGAACGCCGAGGCGGGTGAAGACTCCGCCCGCTTACAGACGCTACAGAAGGAGGCGGAGTCTCTGGTGACGGACACCAGTGACATCATGCAGGCTCTGAAAGGTACCGCCCACTACACACCCATCCCATAATGCTCACCACACTCATCCCCATGGTAACCGTGCTGTTGTGTGATTGTGTTTTCAGATAAAGAGCGTCCGTTCGTCAGGGAGCAGCGGAGCTGCAGCAGAACGCGCGCCGACTGACCGGTCTGGACGATCAAGTGAAGAAACTCAGAGACGACATCCGCTATAAAGTCACCAGTCTGAGCATGTGCCAGGGCTGAGGAGCGCGACACACATTGTAAACCACACTACTAATAAAGTATCTGAATGAAGATTCAGTGATTCAGAGTGTGTTAATATTTACAGTGGAATACTGGCATACTACACAGTGTGCACTGTAGACTGCTTACTAAAGGAAGGAAGTATGCAGTGCACATCAGTGTTCTTATCAATAACTAAAAGTGTTTCATTATTAAAATTACTGAAGTCAAAAAATAATAAAAATGGCAAAAAAAAAAAAATTACTAAAACTTTAGTTACAATTAAAACTGATATATATATATATATCTTTTAAGTTCAAAATATTATATAATAATATTCAATTTTATAACAAAATATTAAACACTATAAAAGTCACTCTGTCCAATCTGAAACATGCAGAGAAGTTGAACTGACTGACAAAATACATTTTACCTCAGCCGGTGCATTAAAAAAATAAATGTATTAAGTAAAAAACTGCATAATTTTAGTTTCTAAAGCATTTTTAAATACATATTTACATAAATATATGTATAAAATGCAAATATTTTCTAGTCATTAAAAGCAATACATTGCCATATAGTTTAAAACAGCAATATTTTAATTAGCTTACTTTTTATTAAATCTTTTAAAAACATGCTACACAGTGAACATTTTTGAGTGATGATGCAAATTAATCACTGAATCAGTTATGAATTGACTCACTGAATGAGTCATGAATCAAATAGCTGAATCAGTCGCGAAACAACTCGTTGAATCAAAGAGTGAATGGAGTGAGTCAATTCACTGAATCAGATTCATTGAACTGACTCAATTGAATCAATTCACTGACTCAGAAAGATCTGTTTACTAAAAGTGTGTAAATAACACTAAAATAGATTAAAGCTAAATAGAAAATAAAAGCACATAGGAAAATGATTTAACTTTACCTAAAACTAAAATAAAACAATGTTTATATTTTAGATATTTATTACATTTCATATTTTAATCTAGATTTGTGTAAACATCACCTGAGCACTGCACTTTTAGAGAAATGTAGTATTTTGTGCACACAAAAAAATATGCATCCTGGATATGATATAGTAAGAGTAGCATACTAGCATGCAATTCCAAACATAGCCCACGTTTGAAGGTAACATGACATTAAAACACAGATGAATTCTCCTGGATATTATGTGGCGTGTAAATCATTTTATTTGCTGTTTTTTAATACAGACATACAGCAGCATGTTTATGGATTACAGCAGGGCATGTAATAAGCCCCTAAATAACAAATACAATCATATTATACTCATATATAAAACATAGAGAAATAAACAGCGAGTTTAAAATATGAAAATAAGATTTAAACACAGTACTTAGAGCTTAAAACCACTCAAACCTGCAGCCGTTCACAGTAAAACAGTGGCACGTGTGATCCGTCCTTCCCATGATGCACCACCATCGGCCCAAACATGACTATCGTACATGAATATATGGATAATAATACAATAAATCTGCCTCATCCTGAACTCCTGAGAGAAATGACACTTTCGCTAGTGAAAGATGCACATGTGAGTGTGTGTGATTGGCACTCGGCTTGCCACGGATCCCGAAACGTCCGTGAAAAACACACTTGATCATCCTACGAGCGCAGGATCTGAGAGAGACATCACCCGAGCCCTACTCACTTCGTTTGACTGACAGCTGTCAATCAGACCATTACATCACAGAGCAAACCCCGCTCTGCTGGCCCCGCCCCTCTGTGCAGCTTGTCTCACTGTCCGATCTGAAACACATATTTACAATGAAATTAACACAATATTTCATAGTAAATATTACTTATAAAAGCATTTGTAAATCAATATTTATGTAATATAAATCTATATGAAATATCAATATTTTACATTAATCATAAGCAATACATTGCATTTCATTAATAGTTTTTGTTGCATTAAAACATCAACTATAAATACATGAAATATTACCAAAAGGAGACTTCAGTGAACATTTTTGAGTGATGATGCAAACTAGTCATTGAATCAGAGTTATGAATCGACTCACTGAATCAAGTGAGTCAAATAGTGGATCAAGTGAGTTGATTCAATGAATCAAGAAAACATATTCGATTGAATCGATTCACCGAATCAATTGGATCTGTTTACTAAATCGATTCATGCGTTGAATCAATTAAATCAATAACTGAATCAAATGTATGAAATGTATCAGTGATGATTCGATTAATGAGAGTCACTAAAATGGACAGCTGAATGAATCAACTTAAACACCGTTTAAAGTTTGAAATTAAACTGAATAAAACATCTCTTACTGTGAATTTTGAACATTAAATAATTGCACCGGTTCATTGAAATCTTAGACCTGTATGTAACTCAATACTGTATGTAATCAAAAACGACAGTCTGATTTAATTTGGTTCGCACCTGTTGGCGGCGCAGGGCAGGTCGGACTCGGAGCAATACACGTGTTGCCCCTTCTCACAGATGACCAGCGCGTGCATCGGCTCACTGTTGCTGGCCTTGAGCGGGCCCCGCCCCCTGCTGACATCAGCTTGAGGAGACAGGGTCATGTGACTGCACGAGGAGTTCTCATTGGTGTCCACCTTGTCGGGGGTCGGGGCGGGAGACGAGACGTCCAGCACCTGGATGAGCGGGGCCGGGGCCGGAGGGTCAGCGTGGGCCAGCTGCAGCCGCCGCATGTGACTGACCGCCACCGTCGCGTTAATGACCCGCTGAAACACACAATGACCAAACACTGTAAAGCTGCTTTGACACAAGTTGTACTGTTATAAATAAATGACCGAATCTCGCCCACCTTCCATTTGGATCTGGCAAAGTTCTTCTGCATCTGCTCACAGACCGATTGAATGATGTTGTCATTGTGTGCCGTGTCTCCAATAATCCTGAACCAACACAACATGCATTCATCAAACAGCGGGATTATTCAGAAATCACAAGATTTATCAATCTGCCAGTTCATTTCGAAAATTCAGCTTATTTATAAACATGATTATTCATCATACGTACATTTTCCCCATGCATTTATTCATGAATTAACATGCTTTTCAAAATTAATATTTATTAGTAAATCAGTTCACGGATAAGTATGAGTTTGTGTATTTGTGTTTATTCATAAATTAACATGCTTATTTCCAAATTAATGTTTATTTATGACTCTGCATGTTTTATGCATCAGTTTATGAAAAAAGTATGTTAATTCATTATATATATATATATACTTTTCAATGTTTGTGCATGAATCAACATGCTTATTTTTAAAATGTATTTTTATTTACAAATACGTTTACTTATGAATCTGCATGATTAATAAATAAACACTGATTTATGAAAAAAACACGATATATTTATTCATGTATCTGCATCTTTGTTTGTTTATTCATGACATTTAGTAATTTTGCAGACACTTTTAATAATAAGTATACTTATTATTTTAATAATAAATATGAATAAGTATGATTTTTCATCATGCTTATGTTTTTTTCATGAAATTTGTGTTTATTCATAAATCAGCATGCTTATTTCAAAACTAATGTTTATTTATGAATCTGCATGTTTAATAAATAAACACTGATTTATGAAAAAACATGTTTATTCATAAATCAATATATTTATTCATGTATCAGCATGTTTGTTTATTCATGACATTTAGTCATCTTTCAGACGCTTTTGATCATATGTATACTTATTATTTGAATAATAAATATGAATAAGTATGATTTTTCATCACGCTTATGTTTTTTTCATGAATTTGTGTTTATTCATAAATCAACATGCTTATTTCAAAACTAATGTTTATTTATGAATCTGCATGTTTTTATGCATCAGTTTATGAAAAAGTATGTTAATTCATCACACCATGTTTTTTTCATGAATCAGTGTTTATGCACAAATTAACATGCTTTTTTAAAAGTATTTTTATTAACAAATCTTTATACTTATTTGTGAATCTTCATGTTTAATAAATAAAATAAAATGTATTCATGTATATTTATTTGTTTATTTTTGAATTCATGAGCATGACTTTCAGGGAACTCCGTTCCCAGCTTTCAGCGGGGCTTTTGCATGATAAGTCTTGAAGCACACATGTGAAATCAATCCAAGGTGTAATTGGGACGTCAGGCGGGTGGCGTCACGAGGAGGCTATAAAGCCTACCCAAACAAAGCTGTCACTAGCTTTTGTGTCTTCTCGCTCTATGTGAATCTGTCTGTCTATTTGGTGTTGTCTGTCAATATTCATTAGAAAGAAAGTGTAGCTATGGCGAGCAAGCAACAGCAAGCAAAAGATGTGTGTTCGTCCCTGCCCGTGTTATTTAACGGGTGGGGATACACACATTATCTGTATTGCTTGTTGAGAGGGCACACACAGTCAGCGTTCGAGAACACTGGCTGTGAGCACTGCGATATGTACGGACGCTCCGATCCCGCCTGGCGTTTTTGAGGGCGCTCAGGCTCGCGTTTCCCAGGGCTCTGGTCCCGCTGCTGCCGAGGCACAGTGCGGTCTGGGGTTCGCAAAAACAGATCTGTCAGCGAAGGAGGCAGCACCGCCTTATCTCTGCCTTCACCTGAGTTCAGTGCCGTGTCGGGGTTAGGAAAGCGCTGCAGTTTCATCTGCCCGATCGAAGCACACACTGCAGCTATCTGATTCTGAGGAATTAAATGCTGCCAATGCAATTAATGTACTGAGGATTCGCCACCTCAGTCTCGTGCTTATGAGAGCTGGTTGAGGTTTTGTGAGGCGGTTGAGGTATGTAATGATTATGTAACAGAACAGAAGGCGTTCAGTTCAAGAGGCCACTTGACATGCTTTTTTTTTTCACAACCTCAACAGCGGGGATTCCATTTTTGATCTCCACACCGAGGTGTGGAGATCTCATGAGAAACCGTTTTCTTATAGAGCTTATAGTACACAAGCATCACACTATTCCTCTATATTACATAAAAATATATAAAGAAAGAGCACGGTTATGAAGAGATGCCTAAGGTGGAAGAGGACGCTATGTCCCCTGAATTATCTTCATCTATTAAATCCCCAATATTACCCACTAAACCAGTGAGAATTACATCAGCACTGGTGGGAAAGGCTTATTCAGCGGCTGGTCAGGCAGCAGCATGTTTTTTACCGATGAAGCTGTTGCAAGCCTACCAGGCTGAGTTATTAATAGATCTCGATGAGGGCGAGGTTATTAGTCCGAACACAGTTTACGTCGGGTCACTTATGGTTAAATTTGAGTAACATTAAGGAAAAATATAAAAACTTCCTTATGGATGCTCCTATTTCTCCCTCTGGTCTCGATCTTTTAATAAAAAGCAATTTTCAGGAATTCAGGAATCAGCAAACTTTCCTGCATTCCATATATTCACATCTCTGGGGCTGCTGAGCGGGAGCAGCCCCAAACATCTAAATCCAGCTCCTCCCAAGGCGTCTCGTGCTTCCCCACATGAAAGACATGGAACACGGTGGCACACTCATTAAGGGTAAAACGGATCTGAGGACCGTTATTAATTCTGAAATGCAAAACTCAGGCACTGAGGACTTCTCACCTGGATGACTCAGGCACCTCATTTCGGTGCCCGTAGCCTCTTGACGTCCTCAGGGTCTGCCACCTTGCCACCTGGTGCCTCACCAGCTGGCAGAAATCAAAAGCGTGTTCAGGGGATTTAATCCAGAATTATTCAGGGTTCGCTCAGGGCCGTGTTCTGACTGCACAACTAGACAGGCGTGTGCTTCAGCTGATGGCCTCAGGTGGCAGAATGAATCAGCGTGAATCAACGTCAAAGTGTAAAGCGGATCTGAGGACCGTTATTATTTCTAAGGCGGCGAAAAGAAAAAAAGACTTGGACGCCCGAGGGCTCAGGCCAATGAGGACTCCCAGTGGGCGGTCAACACCTCATTTTCGGTGTCCGTCTCCCTCCGGTGTCTTCAATCTGCCAACACCTCGTGCTTCAGGGCGCAGCGGTCTCCGGCGAATCTCAAGGTCCACCCGGAAGCGTGGTCTCTTGGGATGCCCGCCCCTCCGAGGAGGGTTTCAAGCGGTCAGTTCAGGCGCTTCCTGTCGGTTCGCCGTTTCAGAACGTCGTTCTGACTGCACAATAAATCCAGAAACCAGTCTCGAGAGGCTGGTACCTCTAGTAGGAATTTTGACAGCGTGGAAACTTCTGCCAAATATATCTCGTTGGGTCCTGCAGATTATAGAAAATGGGGTGTTTTTCACCAAGGTGGCCCCCAGGTTCTGGTAATGGAACAGGAAATAAGAGCTCTGTTAGAAAGGGCCATAGAATATGTACCTCACTCCAACAGGAAACCGGGTTTACAGCCGGTATTTCATAGTTCAAATAAGGATGGAGGTTGCTCATGTTAGATCTTCGAGTTCTGAGGAATCCGTCATGCAGCTCAAGTTCAAAATGTTAACTTTGAGACAAATCGTGTCGATCAGATCCGAGGACTGGTTTGTCACGATAGATCTCAGGGCGCATAATTTCAAATTTCACCATGTCACAGGAAGTTCCTGAGGTTCGCTTTTGGGGCAAAGCATACCAGTTCGGGTTCTTCCGTTCGGCCTAACATTATCACCCGCACTTTCACGAAATGCGTAGATGCAGCCCTGGTACTTCTTGACTTCAGGGTATTCGCATTATGAACTATATCGGACGATTGGTTGATTTTAGCTCAGTCGCATCAGTTGGCACCGGCATCGAGATGTCCGGTTCTTGCCAACATGAAATTGGGGTTCTCAGGCTAAACGCCAAGAAAAGTGTGCTTTCTCCTTTACAGAGGACCACTTTCCTGGGCGTGATATGGGACTCAACGTCGATGCAGGTGCGCCTGTCACCGGCACATTTAGAGTCCATCCTGTCGGCTGTGAAAGAATAAGGCTAGGCCAGTCACTCACTGTCAGACAGTTTCAGAGACTGTTAGGTCTTATGGCAGCAGCATCCAAGGTGATACCTTTGGACTGTTGCACATGAGACCCCTGCAGTGGTGACTCAGGACCAAAGGGTTTTCCCCGAGGGGCAACCCCTTTTGCATGATCAAGTATTATTTCATAATACTTATGTTTTTTAATGAACTGGTGTTTATTTGTCATATCATGTTTATTCATTAATCAGCATATTACTATTATATATTATTTGTACTATATTTTACTTTATCATTATATAATATGCATGTTTTATGCATAAGTTTATTAATATTCACCATTTGTTTTCACCATCAATAATTCATTTCACATCATGTTTATTCATGAATCATTAACTAGATTCTCACCATGGATGAGTTTTGAATGCATCAGCACTAGATTCTCTAGAGTTTAATCACAATTATTCACATGAGAAAAACTCTATGCCTGAATTATCTCTATAGGAGTTGATGTTGTAATACAGATGATGGCCTCCAGGTGGCGGTAATCTGAATCAGTCATGAATCGACTTTCTGAGTCAAGTGAGTCGAATGGTGGATCAAGTGAATCGATTCATTGAATCAAGAGAACAGATTCGCTGACTCGGTTGAATCGATTCACCGAATCAATATGACGTGTTCACTAAATCAATTAATTTGATTTGCAGAATCAATTAAATCAATCACTGAATCAAATGTATGAAATTATTCTTTGGTATCAGTTATGAATCAATTAATCCGAGTTATGAATTGATTCATTAAATGAGCAGCTGAATGAATTGAGATGATCTAATCTGACAAAAGTAAATAGAGTTTAATCAGAATTATTCACAGGGAAACAAAGATCTATGCCTGAATAATCTCTATAGGAGTTGATGTTGTACTACAGCTGATGGCCTCCGGGTGGCAGTTATGTAATTCCATGTTTATAATGCTGCTGAGTGTGTAAAGTGTCTGTGACGCACCTGACTCAGAAATCTCGTCCCAATATGGCGAGTGGAAGGCGTATTCTGCCTTTTTGATTTTGGAGAACAGGCGTGTTTCATTCTCCTCATAAAATGGCGGGTAGCCGCTCAACCTAAACAAACACATAAGAGATTAAAGGAAAAACACAACTGAATGTCTCTCAGAAGAGTCTACAGGAGCCCAGACTCACAATATGTAGGTTATGACGCCGATAGACCAGCAGTCCACAGCCTTACTGTACGGTTTCTGACACAGAACCTCCGGAGCTGAGGACAAACACCATCAATCATGAATATTATAAGCGGAAATTATTTGAAATATGATTGCGTAAAAACTTCCGCACCAACATAACCAGGTGTTCCACAGGCTGTGGACATCACGCCGTGATCGGCCATCTTGGACAGACCGAAGTCGCTGATCATAATCTTGGCGTTCTCGTCCGGACTGTAGTACAGCAGGTTCTCAGGCTACAGACGGACGAAACCACAGACGTTAATGACGTTTCGTTAAAAAAACACAAACATTAGGAGTCTTCTCTTACTTTCAGGTCTCTGTGGACGATGCTGTTCTGATGCAGGTAGGAAACGGCCTCCAGGACCTGTTTGATCACACCGCTGGCGTCTTTTTCCGTGTAAACGCCTCGATCCAGAATACGGTCGAAGAGCTCTCCGCCCGACACCCTTTCGCACAAAAACACGTTAAAACGTCGGTAAAAATATTGTGTTTGCGTGTATATTTCAGGGTTAATCAAAGACGTACAGCTGCATGACGAGGTAATAGTGTGTTCTCGTTTCGTAGAAATCTTCCAGTGCCACCACATTATCATGCTTTATCCTGAAAGACAAAGAGACATAGAATAATCCAGAATGTGGTGTTTGGTGCTGGTTTGTAGTAGGGCTGGGCGGTATATCGAGTTTGTACGATATATCGATATATTTTTATAAGCGATACGGTATGAAACAATACCGTTAATATCGAGTTATCCGGAAAAAGTAATATTTAGGGAGGAGGACACAGACTAAACTGCTGTGGAGTAAGTGCATAATACACTTTGCTCTAAACATGTGACAATATGAAGGGCTTTAAAAGACTCGTAAGATATAGTAGACTATAGTTTCAGTTTAAAGCGGTTCAGACAGAAAGCTTGCATGGGTCACTGACAGAGACGCGCTGTTTTGAGCTATGTGCTGTTTTCCTAAATGCATAACTTACATTATTTCACAGGTATATTCTCCATCTGTAAATGTTAGAAAGCCATGGAAATATGTCGATTTCGCTGTCAGAAGTGCATGAGCTTTTGCTTGGCGATTCTCCGCTAAACTTCACAGACTTAGTTCTGAGCGCATGCGCGCCAAACAGACAGAGCGCAATGAAATAGGAGCGCAATAACTCTGACTAAAATATACATTTTTCTGAAATATTTGTAGTTGGAAAATATAAATGTGACATATGTCGAATTTTAAACCTACACGTAAGTGTATTTGTATGATAGCACTAACTGTAAAGTGACTGTAATGGGGGAATCAAAACTGTCTCAATTAATCTGTGCTTTTTTTTACTTTAATTTTTAGTTTAATAAATGTAAGTTCTGCTTTAAAAGCATTGTTTTTAGATTACAATGTTAGAATGTTATGTGAGTTTAACCCTTTTTTTGCTCATAATATATGCCTACATGGTAAAATTCACTTTATTTATTTGTTTACTCCAAATAGAGAATACAGATATGTACCGCATACCGCAAATCAGCCAAAAAATACTGAGATATGAATTTTTACTCATATCGCCCATCCCTAGTTTTGTAGTGTTTTAGGGGGTTGTGGACATTGTGGAGTCAAATGTGTTTGCGCTAATGGTCTGTGGTGTTTATGGTCTGTCGAGAGTGTTTAAGGGCTATCATTAGTGCTGAGTGAAACATTTTGATTTCAAATTTTTACGATACAATATTGATTCTTAAATCCCAAGAATCTAGGGAACGAAACATTGTAGCGTGCCTTCCATCCAATAAATCACAATAGCCTAAGCTTTGTTGCTTCTGATATGAAACAAAGTCTCAGATTTCAAACCCTTACCGTTTTATTACAGTATTCAAGCAATAAATACAATTTTGGCACTATTTAATGTGGAGCGACAGATTACTGTAGCACCTCAGTTCAAGAGAAGCGGCAGCACGAAGCACTCGTGAACTGATTATTACTCCGCTTTATTACAAGTTACAGCACAAAATAAACATGAATGAATATGCGAAAGTATGTTAAAAAGAAAGAGTTCAACTTACCTAAATCTGTATCCTGTCTTATGTAATCGCTCAATCAGTGTTTCAACCGCGGAAAGATGTCAATATAACATCTTGCAAACAATGTCACGTAACATCACATTTACCTCAGGAAAAAAACAACATGTTCTGTGAGCATAAACTCATTAGTCAGCTAGAGAACATATTTATTATCATTTTTACTGTTCTTCATTGTTGAATAAATGTCTGAATAAATCCGTCATGTTTTACGACAGCCACCATTTAAATGTTAATATTTCAAAAAACGAATTAGAGTAGAAATGTAATTATGTAATTGCAACTTTTGAATTATAAAAACTTAACTGAGTGTAATTTAAGTTTGTATACAAGTCTTTTTAACTTAATAATGTAGTACGAACTGACTCTTATGTTTATTTTACAGCATAAGTTTTTTCTTGAGACAAATTGACATGTTCTGTATCTGATATACAGTATATTTAGACTAATCATTATTGAATTTAATCTAAACGAATCTGAAATCAAACCAAAAGCTTGCGAGTCAGAATCTAATTGAATCGAATCGTGAAATTTGTGTCAAAACCCAGCTGTAGCTATCATGTTGATGTTTGAGCTTTGTGATAATGAGAGATGATGTTTATGTTTTTCGTCTGTGTTGTTTATGGTCTGTAATGTTGGCGATATGGGTCTGCAGAGTTTATATTATTAGTCTGTGTTGTTTACGGCCAGATGTGTCTGTTAAAATAACCTGTGGTGCTTATTTTGTGGACTTAGTGGACTGTGATATAAATGGTCTGTAGTTTATGTGATATTGGTCTGTGATGTTTATGGTCTGTAGTGTATGTGATATTGGTCTGTGGTGTTTATGGTCTGTAGTGTATGTGATATTGGTCTGTGGTGTTTATGGTCTGTAGTGTATGTGATATTGGTCTGTGGTGTTCATGGTCTGTAGTGTATGTGATATTGGTCTGTGGTGTTTATGGTCTGTAGTGTATGTGATATTGGTCTGTGGTGTTTATGGTCTGTAGTATATGTGATATTGGTCTGTGGTGTTTATGGTCTGTAGTGTATGTGATATTGGTCTGTGGTGTTTATGGTCTGTAGTATATGTGATATTGGTCTGTGGTGTTTATGGTCTGTATTGTATGTAATATTGGTCTGTGGTGTTTATGGTCTGTAGTGATAATGCTCTGTGATAATTATATTTGTGATACGAGTGTTTATATTACCAGTTTGAAGTGTTGGTGATATTGGTCTGTGGTTTTTATGTTCATGTTTGTGTCATGTTTATGGTCTGTAGTGTCTGTGAAAATGACCTGTGATGATTATATTTGTGATCTGACTGTTTATTTTAGTGGTCTGTGGTGTTGGTGTTTATGGTCTGTAGTGTTTATATTGGGGTCTGTGATATTTGTGGTTTGTAGTGTCTGTGATGATTATGTTTGTGATCTGAGTATGTTTATATTAGTGGTCTGGGATGTTTATGGTCTGTGGTGTTTATGTTAATAGTCTGTAGTTTCTATAATAATGATCTTTGATTATATTTGTGATCTGAGTGTTTGTATTAGTGGTCTGTTGATTTTATGGTCTGCAGTTTTGAGATATTGGTCTGTGGGCTTTTTGTTAATGGATGATTTTGTTTATGGTCTGTACTGTAATTTCTCTGAAAATGATCTGTGATGATTATATTTGTGATATAACTGTTTATATAAGTGGGCTGTGATGTTTATGGTCTGTAGTGTTGGTGATATTAGTCTGTGGGCTTTGTGTTAATGGTCTGTAGTTTCTATGATAACGATTATATTTGTGATGTAACTGTTTATATTAGTGGGCTGTGATGTTTATGGTCTGTAGTGTTGGTGATATTAGTCTGTGGGCTTTGTGTTAATGGTCTGTAGTTTCTATGATAATGATTATATTTGTGATAAAACTGTTTATATTAGTGGGCTGTGATGTTTATGGTCTGTAGTGTTGGTGATATTAGTCTGTGGGCTTTGTGTTAATGGTCTGTAGTTTCTATGATAATGATTTTATTAGTGATCTAATTGTTTATATCAGTGGGCTGTGATGTTTATGGTCTGTAGTGTCGGTTATATTAGTCTGTGGGCTTTGTGTTAATGGTCTGTAGTTTCTATGATAATGATTTTATTAGTGATCTAATTGTTTATATCAGTGGGCTGTGATGTTTATGGTCTGTAGTGTCGGTTATATTAGTCTGTGGGCTTTGTGTTAATGGTCTGTAGTTTCTATGATAATGATTATATTTGTGATATAACTGTTTATATCAGTGGGCTGTGATGTTTATGGTCTGTAGTGTCGGTTATATTAGTCTGTGGGCTTTGTGTTAATGGTCTGTAGTTTCTATGAAAATGATTATATTTGTGATGTAACTGTTTATATTAGTGGGCTGTGATGTTTATGGTCTGTAGTGTTGGTGATATTAGTCTGTGGGCTTTGTGTTAATGGTCTGTAGTTTCTATGATAATGATTATATTTGTGATGTAACTGTTTATATTAGTGGGCTGTGATGTTTATGGTCTGTAGTGTTGGTGATATTAGTCTGTGGGCTTTGTGTTAATGGTCTGTAGTTTCTATGATAATGATTTTATTAATGATCTAATTGTTTATATCAGAGGGCTGTGATGTTTATGGTCTGTAGTGTCGGTTATATTAGTCTGTGGGCTTTGTGTTAATGGTCTGTAGTTTCTATGATAATGATTATATTTGTGATCTGAGTGTTTATATTAGTGGGCTGTGATGTTTATGGTCTGTAGTAATGGTGATATTAATCTGTGGGCTTTGTGTTAATGGTCTGTAGTTTCTATGATAATGATTATATTTGTGATCTGAGTGTTTATATTAGTGGGCTGTGATGTTTATGGTCTGTAATGTCGGTGATATTGGTCTGTGGGCTGTGTGTTAATGGTCTGTAGTTTCTATGATAATGATTATATTTGTGATCTAAGTGTTTATATTAGTGGGCTGTGATGTTTATGGTCTGTAGTAATGGTGATATTAATCTGTGGGCTTTGTGTTAATGGTCTGTAGTTTCTATGATAATGATTATATTTGTGATCTGAGTGTTTATATTAGTGGGCTGTGATGTTTATGGTCTGTAGTGTCGGTGATATTGGTCTGTGGGCTGTGATGTTAATGGTCTGTAGTTTCTCTGATAATGATTATATTTGTGATTTAAGTGTATATATTAGTGGGCTGTGATGTTTATGGTCTGTAATGTCGGTGATATTGGTCTGTGGACTTTGTGTTAATGGTCTGTAGTTTCTATGATAATGATTATATTTGTGATCTGAGTGTTTATATTAGTGGACTATTGTGTTTATGGTCTGTAGTGTTGGTGATACTGGTCTGTGGCGTTTGTGTCTTGGTTTTCTCGTACCTCCTCAGCACTTTGATCTCGTTCTCGAGGTTTGAATGGTGCAGCTGTTTCTTCTTAACACACTTTAGAGCGTAGAATTTCCCCGTCTTTCTCTCTCGCACCAGGTGAACCTCAGAAAACGAGCCCCTGCAGAAACACAGTTAGAAGGAGATGAACATTTTATCCACATAAACAACAACACAATCTGTTCTGCAGCATGTGAAGCTCTAAACCCTGGACTCCCAGGAAGCTTTAAGTTCATTGCATGGAGATCATCACTAATCCATCTGCACAAGGCTGTGCTGTGTGTGTGTCCAGCCTGTTACAGTCAAGACTTGAACCCACCTATGAATAACCGTCCTAGGAAGAGGATTACTGTGCGTTATATAAGAAACCCAGTGCTGCCCCCTCATGACTGATTACCCCACAATGCCTTTAATCCAGAACAGCCTTGAAACCGCCAAGTAACATGTTCTCACCATGCTTGGCACCTTTTCAAATCATATATGTGTGAAAGCACACTCCAAACAGCAAAGTTTATCACATTAGTTACCATTTAATTGATGACTGGGTGATTATGTGAAGTCAGTCAGACCTTGCAAACTCTCCAAACATGCTGTAATCACTCATTCTAAAAGTTATGAAAAATTCCTCCATAATTTACAAAAAGCAGTCTATAAACTTAACACAAATAGCAAAGATCCATCCGATTTAGTTCTCTTTTGGAGGCAACAATATGTCCCTGTAGTGTAGCTTGGTAAATTCACCCCTCAGTAATCCTTTAATTGACTAGTGTCAGGATGTTCTCTGATGTCTGTGTCTCATTCACACGCAGGTGAAGATTGACAGGTGCCAAAACGAGAAAAAGAATATGTGCTAGTGCGGACACAGTCAACAAACCACTATATCAACTTACAGATAACTCAAAACATTGCATGATTCATAATGTCTAATAATATCTCATAAAGCTTTATCATGCCTCTTAATTCTTCTCTATTCCTCAGTATGCCTCACAAAGCTTTGTAACACCTTACACTACCTTCATAATACTCCAGATTATTTAGCAGCACCTCATAATACTTCTAATAACACTTCATACAACTTCATTAGAGCTTATGAGGCTTCATAAAGTTGCATAACACTTTATAATGATTCATAGTGGTCCAGAATGTCTGATTAAGCTTCCTTACACCGTATAGTGCCTCATAAAGCTTCATAAACATTCACAGCACTGATTTCAGAAGACTTCCTAAGACTTTATAACAGCTCATAATGCTTCATAACATTTCAAAAGACTTCGTAAGGCTTTATAACAACTCATAATGCTTCATAACATTTCAGAAGACTTGTAAGGCTTTATAACAACTCATAATGCTTTCGTAACATTTCAGAAAACTTTGTAATTTATAACAACTCATAACATTTTTCATAAGACTTTTCATAACAACTCATAATGCGTCATAACATTTCAGAAGACTTAATGCTTTATAACAACTCATAATGCTTCATAACATTTCAGAAGACTTATAAGGCATAACAACTCATAATGCTTCATAACATTTCAGAAAATAACAACTCATAACAACTCATAATGCTTCATAACATTTCAGAAGACTTCGTAAGGCTTTATAACAACTCATAATGCGTCATAACATTTCAGAAAACTTCGTAATGCTTTATAACAACTCATAATGCGTCATAACATTTCAGAAGACTTCGTAAGGCTTTATAACAACTCATAATGCTTCATAACATTTCAGAAGACTTCGTAAGGCTTTATAACAACTCATAATGCTTCATAACATTTCAGAAGACTTCGTAAGGCTTTATAACAACTCATAATGCTTCATAACATTTCAGAAAACTTCGTAAGGCTTTATAACAACTCATAATGCTTCATAACATTTCAGAAGACTTCGTAATGCTTCATAACATTTCAGAAAACTTCGTAAGGCTTTATAACAACTCATAATGCTTCATAACATTTCAGAAGAGTTTGATAGGCTTCATAACAACTCATAATGCTTCATAACATTTCAGAAAACTTCGTAAGGCGTTATAACAACTCCTAATGCTTCATAACATTTCAGAAGAGTTTGATAGGCGTTATGACAACTCATAATGCTTCATAACATTTCAGAAATCTTCGTAAGGCTTTATAACAACTCATAATGCTTCATAACATTTCAGAAGACTTCGTAGGCTTTATAACAACTCATTATGCTTCATAACATTTCAGAAGACTTCGTAAGGCTTTATAACAACTCATAATGCTTCATAACATTTCAGAAGACTTCGTAAGGCTTTATAACAACTCATAATGCTTCATAACATTTCAGAAGAGTTTGATAGGCGTTATGACAACTCATAATGCTTCATAACATTTCAGAAATCTTCGTAAGGCTTCATAACAACTCATAATGCTTCATAACATTTCAGAAGACTTCGTAAGGCTTTATAACAACTCATAATGCGTCATAACATTTCAGAAGACTTCGTAATGCTTCATAACATTTCAGAAAACTTCGTAAGGCTTTATAACAACTCATAATGCTTCATAACATTTCAGAAAACTTCGTAAGGCTTTATAACAACTCATAATGCTTCATAACATTTCAGAAGACTTCGTAAGGCTTTATAACAACTCATAATGCTTCATAACATTTCAGAAGACTTCGTAAGGCGTTATAACAACTCATAATGCTTCATAACATTTCAGAAGACTTCTTTATAACAACTCATAATGCTTCATAACATTTCAGAAGACTTCTTTATAACAACTCATAATGCTTCATAACATTTCAGAAGACTTCGTAAGGCTTTATAACAACTCATAATGCTTCATAACATTTCAGAAGACTTCGTAAGGCTTTATAACAACTCATAATGCTTCATAACATTTCAGAAGACTTCGTAAGGCTTTATAACAACTCATAATGCTTCATAACATTTCAGAAGACTTCGTAAGGCTTCATAACAACTCATAATGCTTCATAACATTTCAGAAACTTAGTAAGGCTTTATGACAACTCATAATGCTTCATAACATTTCATAAGACTTCGTAAGGCTTTATGACAACTCATAATGCTTCATAACATTTCATAAGACTTCGTAAGGCTTTATAACAACTCATAATGCTTCATAACATTTCATAAGACTTCGTAAGGCTTTATAACAACTCATAATGCTTCATAACATTTCAGAAGACTTTGTAAGGCTCCATAACGCTTCACAGTGCTGAATAACGGCGTATAATATTATGTCTAGTAGCTAAACGGTTCCTCCAGGTGTCTCTCAATAAGAAAAAGAGGATGAAGGGCTTGGTTGATAAAAATGTCCCCTGGCCCTCAATCCGTTAATCTGTGTCTCAGGCTCAGATTAGCACTGCTGTGTCTCCTCTGAGAGATAAAGCTGCTGATCCGAAACACCTTCAGCAGCGCTGCACTGATTTCTGACTCAGCACACAGCACAGTATTTCAGAGAAAACAGCGCTCATACTTACGAGCCCAGGACCTCTTTGAAGTCGAACACATCCTTGATGTTGCTGGTGATTTTCTTCCAGCTGCACTCGATCTCCTTGCGACCCATCGCGGCTCAAACTGATTCCTGCAGCAAACACAGGTTCATTCACAATGACTCTTACATAAACATCACATGTGTGTCGTCTGCTCATGCTCACGATCCTTCAGAAGTGTGACTTCAGTCTTATAGAAACGTGAACGTCGCACTAATGAACGTGAGTTTTAATCTCTGACCTTTGACCTCTCTAAAACTCTCACACTGATTTGAACTAAACATTACACTGAAACACATTCAAATGTTGTATTTGGCTTGATTCAATGATGCTAATTAAATTGTTTATGTTTACCATCTTCAATATTTCTCAGGTCAACGTGTCAAATCTAAATTTTGGTCCTAAATATTTTATATAAAAAATTATATCTGGTGTGATTGTATTTATATATAAAACTGAAACAGTATTTTCTTGTAAAATGTTATGTACTCCAATAAACATGTTTTATTTACAGTGTAACTAATTAATTAACTAATGTTAACTAATGAGACCTTACTGTAAAGTACTGAAAATATTGCCAACAATTACAGTTGAAAAATTGAGTTTGGAAAAACAACTTAGTTTTACGTTGCTACAATAAATAAAGCAAGCATCATAAACTCTCAGTGAAATGTCTGCATATTATCCGCGGTTATTAATGAAAATGAATATGCGGTGTCTTACCTGAAGCAGATCTGAACAGTGAGGAGCTGACGAGCATCTACCTGCTCTGGAGCGCGCGCGAGCCAGCGAGCGAGCGGGGGGCGGGGCCGAGGCGCGTGACGTCACCAAACCAGAACAGCCTCCCCTCACTTTAAAATCGGATCTCTGATGTTAAATGTGCTAACATGTACTTTAATGATGGAAAAACTAATGCTTATTAATTTTGTGAAGAACTTCATGTATTCACAGATGTGGATCTTAACAATCTTACAAAATATGTATTTTTGTAGCATTTGTGTTTTATGAGGGAGATAATGAGGCTGTTGAGTCACAATTGTTTGCTAGATAAAGAGTTATTTTCAAAGCTTGAACATTTTTAAAACTTAAATGTAATGAAAATTGCAATAAAAGATGTATGCTAAAATGTTATATATATATATATACAGTATATTGCATTTTAGTTACTATTACTAAATAGTTAGTTACTTTATTTAACATGCAGGCATGTTTTTTTTATTTAAAAGTGTTTATATATATATATATATATATATATTTGTGTGTGTTGTAACGTTAAACCAAATTCTGGCTGCTGTTGAAAAGTCTCCGACTCAGAATATATACATATATATATATTCAGTTTGGGGTGTATATTATTATGGCAAATGTAGCCTTTAAAAAATCAAATTAAAATAATCAAAATAAATAGCCTAATGATAAATTTCTTGCACTGCTTTATAGATTATTCTGTTGATAACAATTCAACACTCAGAAGCTTCTAAAGGGCCCTAAACTGCTCAGATAAAAGAAAAATAGTATTTTGTTGTATGTGTTTGTGGTTTAGAGAACAAATGCGTGTGATCATAGTCTATCATGCATGTGTTTGTTCAGTCTGTCACACTGCATTAACTGTCACACTGTTAAACTTTTATCTCTGAGCAATTCAGGTGAGCGGGCCTGCACAAGCCACCTGTAGCAACACACTCTCCTCTGCATGCACTAGACACTTTCACACACCATTGTGTGTCCACAATCCCACAAAAGACTGATTGTAATATACGACTGTAATGTATGTATGTTTACTGGCTCATGCACCACAAATCACCTTACACTGTTCCCCAGCCAGCTGCTTGAATGTCTCTCTTTTGCACATGTACAGTATTTGAAGTCATCTGCACAGTTGTACAGTTTGTATTTTATTTTATTTTTTTTAGTTTATGTATAGGTAACCACTTTTATATATAGCATATGTATAGTCAAAGCTGACAGTAGGTTAGTTGTGTATAGGTTTATACTGTTTTACGTTGTATATCTGTATTTATGTAGCACCGTGGTCCTGTGAATGACAATAAAGCTCAATGACTTGACTTGCAGTCACTCACATGTGCTAATATCTGATGACTCTATATGTTGTAAAGTGGCCGATCTGGACACACAGTGAAGCACGTGAAGCTGCATGAGCCGTGTGTGTTGGCAGAGTCTCAGCACACTGCGTTACATCATCACTTCATCTCATCATGATACAGTTACCATCATTACAGACCGCTCGGTCATCTGCAGAAATATTACAGCTGGTTATAGGAATGATAATCACATAGCACAAAAACATGATTATTACTGAATAAATTATATACTTATAAATGTTTATCATTTTGAAAAATTATACCAGTTATTACAATGACCTAAAAAGATGTATAAAAAACGAATCAATGTAAAAAAAAAATTATGTACAAAAAAATGTAATGTACAAAAGAAGATTTAATCTAAAAAAATGTAAAAAATAATTGATGTAAACAAATTATTAATGTAAAAAAGAATTAATGAAAAAAAATTCATTAAAAAGAATTAATGAAAAAAAAATCATGAAAAAATATTGAATGTAAAAAAGAATGAATGTAAAAATAATTAATGAAAAAATATTTAATGTAAAAAAGAAGAATTAGTGTAAAAAAGAATGTAAAAATAATTAATGTAAAAAAAATAATTAATGAAAAAAGATTTAATGTAAAAAAAGAATTAGTGTAAAAAAAAAATAATGTAAAAAAGAAAATTGTGTAAAAAAAAAAAAAAGTAAAAAAACAAAATGTAATAAAAAAAATTAATGTGAAATTAGTTGATTTATTTGTTTTCATTCAGTTTCCTATTTCAGATATTCTGGTAAACATTTAACTTATTGTATAAACAAATATTATATCATATAGTACATATTTAATGTAAATTAAAAAATTTTTAGTAATGTGTATTGGTTTTCAAAGTCAAAAATGTTGATTATGAAATCTTGAGGACTAATTTTATGTTTGATAAAACCATGAATTCAACAACAAAATAATTACTATTAAATATTTTCTTACAGATATTTAACAACATTCTTCTATCAATACTTTGCTTTCGAAAATATCTGAAATAATTATTTGATGAACAAATAATAATATATATAATAATATAATATAATTATTAAAAATAATATATTATTATTTAATATTCTTATAATTTCACTGCATTATATTATGTCATGCACATTATTTTTTAAAGTCACTGATAAATATTAATCTTTAAGATAACAATGTGTGTCTTTATCAATCAACAGCAGATGTTAGTTTAATTTCAGCTCATGTGAGTCAGTTTAATCCGGTTAAAATGACTTTACCAGACAATTAAGAGCACTTCCTGATCTCATTTCTCATTCTGAGCTGTGATTGGCTACGCAGCAGGATGTGGGCGGGATTAAGATGCCCTAAAACTCACAGGACAGGAAACAGAAGCGGTGATTTATTCCAAGAAGCCTGTGAAGGACTATCAGCAAACGTCTGTAGCGTTGATATAATTACGTTTAATCCAACCCAGATAACATTCATTGGACTCTATTATTCAATTACATGGACATGTTTTTGATTCATAAACTGCATTAAGCTCCATAATTGAATATTAATGTCTCCAAATGCATTAATTCCCAGAACAATCCAAATAAAAGCAGCTTGAGATGAGCAACACCTGCTGTTGGCATGGCTTTGCACCTGTTTCAGGAAAAACAAGCACCTTCAGCTGTATTAAAACAGAATATTTAATGCGGATCTGTTTGTATTGTGTTCAGCACAGACATGTGCATTCACAGTCAGTAAGGTTACAGTGAATTTAACACTATAATCCAGTTAAGTTCATCTGTGTTGCTCAGTAACGAGTTAATGAGTAAGGTAACTCACTACTGCCACCTGGTGGAAACCCACTCACTCAAAACAGAAACAGCCATTCATTCATGATTCAGTTTATTATTAGCTAAACTAGTCCTATAAGATCAAATAACCACAATAAACCATCAGGGATTCATGACTACATATAAAAGAGCTGACTTCAGCATCATCAGACCGAATACAAGCAACATTATTCTGACGATCCATCCGCATGTAGACCTCCAGGACAACAGGGGGCGCTGTGGTGGAGCGAGACATCTGCAAACATCACATAGTATGTCAACTGTATTATTTACGCGCATAAATTATGATGAATACATACAGCTCAGGGTTGGACTCCTCCCCTTGTTCTGACTCCTCCCCCTCAAGTGAACTTCCTGTAGGTGGATAATGACGCAACGACGTGATTTGCGTAGCACTGGCGAATGCAAAGTTTGGTCACATGGATTTACACAGTGACTTATACATCTTAAGAGTACTGGTTGTGTTTTACCTTTGAAGCACGCTGCTGTCAACATCATCGTCTTGGTTTAGACTGCTCACGGGAGAATCTGCCGGAACTACTTCCTGTCTGAGAGGACGCACACAGGAAGCAGTCAGTCTTTCTGGTTTAATTAAGTTTTAGCTACTCTCAAACTGAAGGACGTGTGGTTTTTAACCTCCTGTCTGCTTGTAGCTTCGTTGCGTCCGCGCTGGTTTTGCAGTCCTCCAGAAACAAAGCCTCTAGATGCTTCAGCTGCAGAGATAAAACCCCATAAAGACTCATGAAAACATTAGGATGCCAAACTGCAAACTGATCCAGAAATGCTTACCTCAGATTGAGTCGGGAGGAAGGTGATGCTGACCCTGCGACGTATCGGCTACATCATGAAACACAAGCTGTTATTGATGGTTAAACATATTTAAACACTAATGATAATTAAAGTTCATAGTGACCACATCTATCAAGCTTTGAACTATCATATTAAGGAAAAGAGTGGCATAATGCTGCAATAAGGGGTTTGAAATGACATGATTTATCCTTAATTACTAAGGTATTGAGGTACAGATTTGGGTCATGATCGGTTACCTGTTGTGATGAATATCTGAACAAGTCTCGGTCATCTGTTTGAGGAAAAGTCTAATTATATAAGAGTACAGATATATGTAAACACTGGGATGTGATTCTCAGATGTCCTCCAGGCCACTAGGGGCAGCACTGACCTGTGGAGTCACTGTACAATCGGCCCTTCCTCCTGTGCAGCAGCTTACTGACCTCCAGCATCTCTTCGCTCTCTATAGCCTGACGTCTCTTGAGATGCTCCACGTGTACTGACATCAGCTCTACTGCATTACTGACACGCGCTTCCTGATGCATGCAAAACATGAACAATGCATGGTTATTATTCAAAGTCTGTGGTATGACATCTATGGTTTGAGGTGTTTTATTTTTAAGGTACCTGGTGTGCAACTCCGAGCATCTCCGCTGTTTTGAGGACGTTGTCCATGTTGCTTTCAAGCATCTCCAGGTTGTTCTCCATCTGCTGCACCATCTTTTTGCTGTCCACCTCATGTAGGCGCTCATACAACACCTGCAAGATGACACAAACCCCTCTTATAACCCTTTGACAATGTCCCCACAACACTCTCATAATACTCCCACAGCACCCCAACAATCTCTTCATAAATTTCTAACTGTCTTATAACTCCCTTAAAAACATTTTTAAAACCCTCTAACAATGCTCCTATAATGTCCCCAATCACAACCTTCTCAAAACCCTTACACAATGTTCCCAAAATGTCCTCACAACATCCCACAATGCTCTCCCAATGCAGTCACAACCTTCTCACAATGCTACCACAACTGTTTCACAATACTCCCACAATGCCCTCACTATCCTCTGATAATGTACCCCTTTACTAAACTCTTGCAATATGTCCAGAACCCTCTCATAGCAAGTTTAAAACAGCTTTCTCACAGTTCTCACATAATCCCCCACAACTCCTTCACAACCATCTCACAATGTACCCAAAATGCCCTCAAAACCCACAAAAAATGTCCCAAAACCCTTTCACAATCCCCTCACAATGCAGCCCCATAATCCCCCACAATTCCTTCACAACCCTCATGCAATGTACCCAAAATGCTCTCACAACACTCCCACGACTATCCCACAATGCTCTCACAACGCTATCACAACCATTCCACAACGCTCTCACAACCATTCCTCAACGCTCTCACAACCATTCCACAACGCTCTCACAACCATTCCTCAACGCTCTCACAACCATTCCACAACTATCACAACCATTCCACAACCATTCTATCACAACCATTCCACAATGCTCTCACAACCATTCCTCAACGCTCACAACCATTCCACAACGCTCTCACAACCATTCCACAACGTTCTCACAACCATTCCACAACGCTCTCACAACCATTCCACAACGTTCTCACAACCATTCCACAACGCTCTCATAATGCTCTCCCAACCATTCCACAACGCTCTCACAACGCTCTTACAACCATTCCTCAACGCTCTCACAACCATTCCACAACGTTCTCACAACCATTCCACAACGCTCTCATAACGCTCTCCCAACCATTCCACAACTCTCTCACAATGCTCTCACAACCATTCCACAACGCTCTCACAACCATTCCACAACGCTCTCACAACCATTCCACAACGCTCTCACAACCATTCCACAACGCTCTCACAACCATTCCTCACAACTCTCCACAACGCTCACAACGCTATCTCACAACCATTCCACAACGCTCTCACAACCATTCTATCACAACCATTCCACAACGCTCTCTGGCAACGCTTCACAACCATTCCACAACGCCTCACAACCATTCCACAATTCTCACAACCATTCCACAACGCTCTCAACGCTCTCCCAACCATTCCACAACTCTCTCACAATTGTCTCAGGTGCAACCATTCCACAACGCATCTCACAACCATTCCTCACGCTCTCACAACCATTCCTCAACGCTCTCACAACCATTCCTCAACGCTCTCACAACCATTCCACAACGCTCTCACAACCATTCCACAACGCTCTCACAACTTTTCCACAACGCTCTCACAACTTTTCCACAACGCTCTCACAACCATTCCACAACGCTCACAACCATTCCACAACGCTCTCACAACTTTTCCACAACGCTCTCACAACCATTCCACAACGCTCTCACAACCATTCCACAACGCTCTCACAAATCTCACAACCATTCCACAATGCTCTCACAACGTCATACGCTCTCCAACCATTCCACAACGCTCTCACAACCATTCCACAATCTTTACAACCATTCCACAATGTCTCCTGCACGCTATACAACCATTCCACAACGCCTCCACGCTCTCACAACCATTCTCACAACCATTCCACAACGCTCTCACAACGCTATCACAACCATTCCACAACGCTCCCACAACGCTCTCACAACCATTCTATCACAACCATTCCACAACGCTCTCACGACACTCCCCCAGCCCTCATTATTGTCTCAGGTGTATCGGTGGTACCTGCAGCATCTCTCTGCTCTGTCTCAGCTCTCTCTGCAGGTTCTCCTCTGCGACGCTGCGGTCGTGTCGCTCCGCCTGCAGCCGCTGGGTCAGCGTGTACTGGTCGCAGTTAAACCCCACTGCAATCTGGGTAAACGCGCTCTGCGTGTGCATGTGTTTTACAGATGTTACCGACATCTGGAGATGTTCGGATCTACATCTAAAATACTTTCAGACTCACCTCAACGTCCTCCTCCGTCATCTCCACGCTGCTGTGAGAAACACTGTTAGCATTAGCATTAGCATACGGTGTGTGTTTCATTGGGTCTTTACCTCTTTAATCCCAGTCGGTCCATGATGGATAAACTCTCCCAGGAAGCCGCCAACAGGTTCTTTGAGTTTGGATCTAATTAGTTTGAACAAAACCAGCTAAAGTTAGTATGTTAGCATTAAGCTAGTGTCCAAAAACATGCTATTATGATACTATTGGCAATTCAAGTCATTTTCCTGACTATTTTTAATAAAGCTGAAATTTCTAATTAACGTGTTGTATCTAAATAAATAAATGCAGTAAAATGCATTTATGTTTGATAAAAATATTTCTTATTATTTATTTGTTTACATTTGTATTATTATTGGTGTTTTTTAATAGCAGCTGAAGAATGTTAATAACACACAAAACGATGGGTAAATACTCAATTTATGTTCAGTACCTTAGGGTCTTAAACGATCTGCAAGTTATTCGGGACTTATGAAACTTGGCTATCCTTGTTCTTTTAGATCGGAGTGCTGCTTTTGACACCGTTGACCATGAACAGTGTTGGGGAAAGTTACTTTTAAAAGTAATGCGTTACAATATTGCGTTACTCTCTAAAAAGGTAACTAATTATGTTACTTAGTTACTTTTTATGGAATGTAATGCGTTACGTTACTTTTGCATTACTTTTTAAATATGAGCAGGACTTGATTGTTTGTTTTTAATACAATAAGTTATATTTATAGCAAATATAAAAGCCTTTCACACCAGAAAGTGTAATGAATAAACCTCAGACTGAAGAAGAGTAAATCACGTCTGTACAGAAGAACACAGAAGAAGTTCAACACTCTTCAGAAATAAAACAACAATGAAGCACAATTGTTAGTTTATCTAAAGTAATTTTTGCTTATTAGTATGATTGAACTGATCATCAAAGGTCAGCAGCAAACACATCGGTTAATAAAATGAGGTTAGATATATTTGTGTTGTTTAACATATTTAATTATTGCAGGTTTGTGTCATATTCTGAGTTTGTATTTCACTGTTTTAATTCATTTTGATGAATACTGAATCTGTTTTTTGCGAGTGGGATGAATTAATACACATTCATATTTAGTTTAGATTAGATCTACAGTAAGATCATGTTCACACGGCGCATTGTCATTAATAAATGGGGAAAAAGTAACTCAGATATTTTCTAGTAAATTAAAAAGTAATGCGTTACTTTACTAGTTACTTGAAAAAAGTTATATTATTACGTAACTCACGCGTTACTTGTAATGCGTTACCCCCCCGACACTGACCATGAGATTCTACTCGACAGACTTCAGACTTGGGTCGTTCTATCAGATCGTGTCTGAGACTGGTTCAGATCCTAATTAAGTAACAGGGAATACAGTGTTAAACTGGGTACCTACACCTTCAAGCATTATGCCATTTCTTGTGGTGTTCCTCAAGGCTCGGTTTTGGGTCCTCTATTATTTAACTTATACATTCTTCCTTTAGCTGGTGCAATTAACCAGTACAATATTTAATTTCACTGCATGGCATGTAACTTTATCTTTCACTTGGACCAGATGCCCATAATTCAATTTCCACACTGCTTGACCTGCACAAAGAGCATACAATTGTGGATGTCCCAGAACGTTTTACAGCTAAACAAAGATACTTGTTATCGGTAATGACGTGCGGAGATAATCTATTGCTTCACATCTGGACTCTCTATCACTAAAAACAACAGTAATCAGGCTAACTTAGGAATTATATTTGATAGCGACCTCAGTTTAAAAAAAACACATTATCATTGTTACTAAAACAGCATATTATCACCTCAGAAATATCTCCAAAGTGCGTGACATTCTCTTTTCATGCATTTGTTACGTCTAGACTCGACTACTGCAACAGTGTTTTTGCTGTGTTACCAAAAAGCTCTACTAAACACTTACAAAGAGTTCAGAATGCAGCTGCACGAATGCTAACTCGCTGTAAAATTAGAAATCATATTACGCCAACACCCAGATCCCTTCACTGGCTGCCTGTACCATTCAGAATTGAATTCAAGATCCTCTTATTAGTTTTAAATATCTTCATGGAACTGCCCCTATATACCTTTCTAATTTGTTAAATAAATATACTCAAGTAAGATCACATCAAACAGAAATGTGTTGGTTGTGCCTAAGACTCGGATAAAAATTGGGGAGTCAGCTTTTAGTTATTTCGGTCCCAAGCTATGAAACTATCTTCCTGACAACCAGCAGTGTGCACTTTTAAAAGTATCTCAAAACGTTTTGTCCACTAGGGCTTTTCCTTGACTCATTTTTTGTAACTATCAGGTGATTTAATTGCTTATTATGTTTGTTCTTGTGTATATTGTCTATCCTGTAAAGCACTTTGTAAACACTGTTCTACAAGGTGCTGTATAAATAAAGCTTTACTTACTTTGTGAAATTCTTTAAAAAGTCAAATGCATGGTGTATTTCCAAATCTGACCACGGGAGGACGCTACAGAACTCGTGACTAGTGTTTGTTTGAGTCAGAGTACAAGAACTGAAAAATTGAGAACTGAATTACACAAATTAAAACACTTTGACCACCTCATAGAAATCTAGGGAATGGTTTTCGTTGACTTCTGAGATTCATTGTTTATGAATGTGTTTGGTTCCGTAAAAGTTCATTCAGCGTTCCTTGTGTGCGTCCGAGGCCCCATGATTTGAGAGCTGATCCGTCTAATCTGTATTAGGCAGATTTCAGCATCTCATATGACCAAATCCTGTTTGAAACCCCTTAAAAGCTTTAGTTTTGTGCTCAGACTTATATAGCATGAGGCAAACGGAGAGAGCAACGCCAGAATCCGGACTGGAATCGTGCTTGCTGGGATGCAGAACACACACACAATGGAAAGATTGGGGGCCGCATTGTTCATACAACATCTGTGGAGCACATTCACACACACACACACACACACACACACACACACACACACACACACACTTAAAACAAACAAAGATCATACAACACACACACATACTAACACGTGTAATGACAATCATAATCAGATGGGCGTGTTATCCTGAGATCCACATGATTGTTCTGTTCACTCATTTGATTCTTGAATTGTAACCTTACAGAGAGGAAACTTTTAAAACAGAACGCAGGGTCACGACCTTCAGCTGAGGAGGAAATATACATAACGGTCAGGAAACCACCTGACATGAACACAACTCAGAGGAAGAGAATATACCCTTGAGAATCTCTCACTGACCCTCACACCCTGATACAACACGACTGACTCTGAAAACACACAATGAGCCTCAGAAACATCCCACTGACCAATAACCCTAACCAAAAATGCCCCATTCACCCTGATGATCCTCAAAACAGCTAGTGACCCTCAAAAACATCCAGAAACTCCAAAATACAAAGATTACTCCAGAAATTCAAAACACCCAGATTACTCCCTTAAAAATACTTAAAAATTACGAGAAAAAGCCTGAATTACGAGAAAAAGTCATAATTGCAAGAGAAAATGCAGAATTGCAAGAAAAAAGGCAGAATTGCAAGATATAAACTCGCAATTGCGCAAAAAAATCCATAATTGCGATTAAAAAATATCCATAATTGCGATTAAAAAAGGCAGAATTAAGATTAAAAAAAAATCCAGAATTGTGAAATAACAACATCCAGAATTGCGAGAAAAAGTCAGAATTGCAAGAAATAAAGCCAGAATTGCGAGAAAAAAGTCAGAATTGCACGTTTTTATTTTGCAATTGTGACTTTATAAATCGTAACTCGCAATTGTGAGTTTACATCACGCAATTCTGAGAAATAAAATTCAGAATTGTGAGTTAAAAAGTCACAGTAAACTTTTTACATTTTGTATTCAGTGGCGTAAACGGGCTTCCATAATATAGAGTGATAGTCCATGTCCAAACAGCAAAAGGGAGAATTAGATGAACATAAAACAGCAAAACAAGAAAGTTAAAGAGGGCAAACTTTAAAACACTACGGCCAATTTGCTTGTCTAAAAATCACTCCAACCAACACACCCAGGTGACACCCAAAAACCCTCTAAAACAACCACTTACCTTAAAAATATAATCCAGTGACCCCTAAAATCTCTGTTTGAGCATAAAAGATGTTGGTTTGGTTTGCACTACACAAGCATGTTTATGAATCAACGCAGAAGATGCATTAGTGAGGTTTAACCCTGTGGTTTTATTCAGATGGTCTTCAGGTGTTTTACAAAAAGCCTGTAGAAAACATCAGCGGTCGTTTATCCTGCAGTGCAGACGGAGAAACATGCTCCCCTCATTTCATCGGCACTCGTCTCCGTTCAAAACGCACAGATTCACAGTCTACAGGATCCAGTTAGCAGCACAACCACGAGAAACAACATCAGACTGAGGTCAAAGGTCACAGCCGATATATACAGGAACAGCTTTATATAATGATATGCTCGGTTGGGGACGTCGTGTTGCGACCGCAGCCACTGATTCAGGAAACTAACTTATTAAATAACATTAATATAAACTCTGGAGTCAGATATTCAATCGCTGATCTGAACTCTTGATATACATGTGATCATTTCTCAGAAACTGAAAAAATTGAAAGTTCGAGGTTTACAAGTTGTAATGACCTTCTGCCAGTTGTTGCAATAGCAATTGAGGAAGGTCCCTGTTAGAAAAATTAGCCTAAACTGGTCTTAGCTAGTCTCGTAGCTAGTTTTAAAGAGGTTTTGGGCAGGTGAGGCTATAAGACCAGCTAAAACCAGATAAGTCCAGCAAACCATCATAGGCTGGTTTAAGCTTTTTATATATATATATATATAAGTTTAATAAGATTTAGTTTTAATGTCTTGAAGCATTTAAGATTAGTCAAAGTTTCATGTTTTATTACGTTTTATTACGATTCGATCCACAATGAAAACAATGCAAGAGCTTGTTGCATTCTCAATCCCGCCACAAGGGGCGCTATAGCGAACATTAGCATTACACCGTGTCCTAACTACGCGACGACAAGATTCCAGCGAAACGCAGGTTGGCTGTCCACACTACATGCGACGCGACAGAATCAATCAAATATCACAGCCAATCAGAAGAGTGTGTGGGTGGAGCCTCCCTGGAAGCGCACTGCTCTCGCCACAGCCAATCAGAATAGTGTGTGGGCGGAGCCTCCCTGGAAGCACACTGCTCTCGCCACAGCCAATCAGAAGAGTGTGTGGGCGGAGCCTCCCTGGAAGCACACTGCTCTCGCCACAGCCAATCAGAAGAGTGTGTGGGCGGAGCCTCCCTGGAAGCGCACTGCTCTCACCACAGCCAATCAGAAGAGTGTGTGGGCGGGCTCTCCCTGGAAGCGCACTGCTCTCGCCACAGCCAATCAGAAGAGTGTGTGGGCGGAGCCTCCCGAGCGCACTGCTCTTACCACAGCCAATCAGAAGAGTGTGTGGGCGGGCCTCCTGGGCGCACTGCTCTCACCACAGCCAATCAGAAGAGTGTGTGGGCGGAGCCTCCCTGGAAGCGCACTGCTCTCACCACAGCCAATCAGAAGAGTGTGTGGGCGGAGCCTCCCTGGAAGCGCACTGCTCGCCACAGCCAATCAGAAGAGTGTGTGGCGCGGAGCCTCCTGGGCGCACTGCTCTTACCACAGCCAATCAGAAGAGTGTGTGGTGAGCCTCCTGGGCGCACTGCTCTCACCACAGCCAATCAGAAGAGTGTGTGGTGAACGCACTGCTCTACAATCTAATTCATAAATAAAAAAAACTTTTTAACATTATTAAAAGTACACACTGAGTGACTGAGACCATCTTTGTCATGGAATGTGCTTGTTGGTTACAAGATTTGATCTTATTTACAAGATCTGAGACCATTTCTAAATTAGAAATTTTGCGTGTCGCCGTCGTGGCTAGTTAGGACAAAAACTCAGATTAACATGGAAAAGATAGCTTTTATCGCGTGTCGCAGCGTCGCGTGTAGTGTGGACACGGTGTTACAGTCAACGCAACTACTATCAAGACGGAGCAGAATCTTGCTGAGCAGGTTAGTTAAACGGTTGACGTGTTTATATGTTGCTAGTAGAAAAATAACGCATCTTGTTTAATAACAGTCTTTTGAAGGAAACTCTACCGCCCCCTTCAGTGCGGAGGTTGATTGAATACAAAAAACATATGTTTAAATGGGACGATACGTTCGTATGTTGCGTTAGCGTACTTGCGTAGTGTGTTTTTGGCCTTATCAGCAACATAACGAAAACACATACATGTGAAGCTTAACGTTACTAGCTTGCGGAGAAAACAAAACGGATTTCGCCAATAGCAGCAACCTTTGGTATTTAACTTCAGATGGCGAAACCGCTATTTCGCAAGCGTCTTATTGGTCAACGAGTTTTTGTCACACTGCGTTGGCAAAGATATTTTCGTCCCCATCATGAATAGGAATGCACTGCTGCGATTTGAGGCAAATATTGTTGTGTTTGACGGCGCAATATTGTCTCTTTGACCCGCACAACCTGACCCGGTCCGGTTTAGAGTTAAGTTCGCGCTGATCTCATCAGCGACAAATCGTCCGTTTTATAAAAATAACAACTCTGAAGGTCACAGTGATTGGTCAGCGTGCCTGGAATGGTTCGGATCAGTACATGTCCTTGTAGATCTCCTGCAGCAGCGGGTGCAGCGACGTCTCGGACTCCGTCTTCTTGATCTTCTGCACCAGCAGCGCGTTCTCCGTCACCAGCTGCCGCAGGTCTGCGAGCTTCTGCAGAAGTTTGGGAAAGATGAAGCTCGCGTCGGGATGGTTGAGCTGCAGGTGCTGGTTGAGGGCCTGGAGGATGTTGTCCTGGATCTCCTCCACCTGGTGGACGTTCATGAGACCTGGACGATCTACATGCAAGCAAACTAATGTTATTTTGGGCAATTATGTACTGAACTTCCTTAAACTACTGCACTGAACATCACAGTAAAACACTAACAATGTAAGTCATATATAAAAGCTATATGTACATTTATAAGTCATTTGAGTATACTGTGTACTATGTGTATATTGTGCTAAATGTTATTTACGTATATGTGAGCCTGGAGCACAAAACCAGTCATAAGGGTCTTTTTTTTTAAATACAAGCTGAATAAATATTCTTTCCATTGATGTATGGTTTGTTATGATTGGACAATATTTGAAAATCTGGAATCTGAGCGTGCAAATTTTTTTGGAGTATTGAGTATTCAAGTATTGAGAAAATCACCTTTAAAGTTGTTCAAATTAAGTTCTTAGCAATGCATATTACTTATCAGAAATTAAGTTTTGATATATTTACGCTAGGAAATTTACAAAATATCTTCATGGAACATAATCTTAGCTTAATATCCTAATGATTTTTGGCATAAAAGAAAAATCGATAATTTTGACCCATACAATGTATTGTTGGTTATTGCTACAAATATACCCCAGCGACTTAAGATTGGTTTTGTGCTCCAGGGTCACATATTGTACATTTTTCATATCTTGTACTGCCATGGCACAGAGCCTTGTAGCTAAGAATTGTGTACACAATGTGTGACAATAAAGAGAATTGATTTTGATTCGATGCATGTAAACTAGGGATGTGCGATATGGGCTTAAAAATAAATCACGATACTTTCTGGTATTTATTGCGATAACAATATCAATAATGATAATTCTGGGAGGTCCTTTAGAGGAAAGTATTATCTTTCCTATTTTTACCCACAATAGGGAGCATTACTGAGTACACACGTAGTGTAACGACTGTATAACTCATACTGGAAGCCGGAGGGCGCTCTTGAGCAGAAACACACATGCATCACAGAAGTAATAGACTGATGACGCTCCGGGAAATCCCTGATATGGACAAAGTATCGCTGAATAAAACTGCAGATAGAGAAACTGATTAAACGTGAAGACTATAAACATACGATTGTGCAAAATGTAGCTATGATCCGTGTTCTTCAAGCATGCTTGGGTATTTTTTATAAGGATAAAGTATATCTATAATGCAATACTAATCAACATAGCCTTTATCGCAGTATATAATTCTATCATTCTGTGATATGAAACCACGTCTGGTCATAAAAATACGTTATTTCCAAACTCAACTATGTTATTAAGAGTGCTGGGGGTAACGCATTACAAGTAACGCGAGTAACGTAATAATATTACTTTTTTCAAGTAACTAGTAAAGTAACGCATTACTTTTTAATTTACTAGAAAATACTTTTTCTCCATTTATTGATGACAGTGCGCCGTGTGAACATGATCTTACTGTAGATCTAATCTAGACTAAATATGAATGTGTATTAATTCATACCACTCGCAAAAAACAGATTCAGTATTCATCAAAATGAATTAAAACAGTGAAATACAAACTCAGAATATGACACAAACCTGCAATAATTAAATATGTTAAACAACACAAATATATCTAATCTCATTTTATTAACCGATGTGTTTGCTGCTGACCTTTGATGATCAGTTCAATCATACTAATAAGCAAAAATTACTTTAGATAAACTAACATTGTTTTTAATTGCTGAAGAGTGTTGAACTTCTCCTGTGTTCTTCTGTACAGACGTGATTTACTCGTCCTTCAGTCTGAGGTTTATTCATTACACTTTTTAGTGTGAACAGCTTTTACATTTGCTATAAATATAACTTATTGTATTAAAAACGAACAATCGAGCGTAAAAGTAACGTAACGTAAAAGTAACGTAACGCAAGTAACGTAATTAGTTACTTTTTTAGGGAGTAACGCAATATTGTAACGCATTACTTTTAAAAGTAATACACTTTCCCCAACACTGGTTATTAAGCATGTCAATAAATTATATATTTGTTGGACAACAGGTTTGTAAACCAGCATGTGCTACTGTAGTATATTTATTCATAATTTATGTATAATTAATTTTTTGTGCTCTGAACAAACCAGTACAAGATCATAGAAGGAGCTCCTCGTTTAGCGATAAACTCCTCCTAAATTTCACGTCCGCCACACTATGTCAACAACAAGACTTTATCGTTATTATCGCGGGAAGGCTAATTCTTATCACGGGGAGAATTTTAACCGGTATATCGCAAACCATAAGCCATTGCCCATCCCTAAAGTTAACTGTTTCAATCTCACTGCAGTTTCATCTTTAACCACTAGGGGAACCGTAAACACTCTCTCACCTCCACACAGGATAATGGCGGCCACGAAGAGCGCGAGGTCGCTGTCGTCCAGCTCGAGAGCGTTAAACTTTACTGCGAACTCAAACTTTGGCTCCATGATCTCGCTGAAGGGTTTGCGCAGACTGCGCAGGAACTCTCTCGTCACGAAACCCCGCCCATTCGCCACCAGCAGCCCGTCTTTATTCATGAGCGACGGCAGCATGGCGAAGATCGCCTCGTGGACCCCGTATTTCAGCAGCGTCACCTGCATGAGCGGAGGGGAGCTAGTTAAGTGGGTTTTAGTGTAGAGCATTCTTACGTAAAATGTCGTGTTTTTTATTTTATTTATTTTTTACGGAAAAAAAATTTGTACGTTTTCTGAACTATTTCGAATAATATACGTTCTGCTTGTGTTTAATGAGAAAAATTAATATGCTAGAATGACTTTAAGACTTATGTGTTTTGCCGGCATTAAATGCAACGGTTTATGCAATAATAACTTTACAAAAAAGCTGTCCTGTCCATGTGTCATTAAACAAATTTAAATGTTACAATTAACACTAAATTATTTTAGGATTGATCTACACATAAATGCATTATACTTGTGTTCCATGCGTTGCATTACATGCACCAATTTAATTAAGAACTGTTTTATTAATTTTTATACACAGAAATTAATTCCGATTATGTTTTGCGAATCAAATTCAATTGATGCATTTTTAATGAATTACATTAAATGCAACAACCCAACTTCACAAACAATTCTACCAAAAATTGTTCTGCCTACATTTTAATAAACTAAATCAATGGTTAATTTTACATGAGAATAATTTTGTCTACATACACGTGATCCATTAAATGCAACAATTTACTAAATTTTTTTTAACAATGCTCATGTTTTTGGTAAATTCTTGCAACAACACAAGAAACATTTTACAATACATTTACGTTGTGGGACACAGCATGGATTTCGGATTCTGCGAGTTTAACGAATTGCATTAAATGTGACAAATTGACTTGAATCACTTTACACACAAATTAAATTAAATTAGTTAGCAATTTTTATGAAACGAATTGAATGCAACATTTTTCAACTTGACTTCATGATTAATCCACACAAAACTTAATTCAGCTTTTTCAGTTTAACCAAATGCGTCAATTTGCGCAATAAATGATGCATTCAGTTTCAATTCAGTGAATTAGACTTTGTTTAGTTTAACTGAGCTTTAATTTAGTTTTTTACTACAGTTAAATTTTTTTTTTACATAGTTGAAAATCTTGTACTTTTTACGCAACATAACAGCGATACCTCTACCCCCCCCCCCCCCGATACACCCAACCCCCCCCGATTGCATTACCTGGTCATTCAAGAAAAGGTCGACGAATCCCGGGATGCTTTTGGAGAACTCGGTGAGTTCTCGTACGGTTTCTACGGTCGTGCATTGACAGCGGTAGAACACGTGCACGCCGATCTCCTTATTGGGCGGCGCTCCGTTAATCACCTGATTCCAGACCAGCCCGTTTTCCGCCTGCCACAGCGAGTCCATGTCATGAACGACAAACGGCTGAAGGACACACAGAGACAAAACGCTTGGTTTTCGCAACTGTGTTTATTTGTTGTTTTACTTCTATCTCGAGCAGGTTACCGGGCTTGCGTTGGTCTTCCCCGTCAGGATGTTGCGCGCTTTCTTCTTGGTCATGTTCAGATTCTTCAGGTACGCGTTGTTGACCCGTTTGGCGAGAGATTTCAGATCTGACCCGCTGGCGTTCGGAGAGCTCTTTTCTCCCGCTAGCAGACCCGCCACTAGCTTACGCTTCTCCGCCTCCGGCATCCGTCCGTATCGGATCGCTACAAACACAGAATCTCATTCAAAAGCGTCACGTTCGTTTTATTGTTCGCTAATGTCTGTTTCGCTCACCGTCATGGGACATCCCGAGCATCAGGCACTTTTGGAAACGACAGAACTGACATTTATTCCGACTTTTCTTTTGTATCTTACAGCTGCGCTCGCATTTCTCATATTCCAGCTTCATGCGAATGGTCCTCCGGAAAAATCCCTGAGAGAAATATGACGATATATAGATATGCATGAAACATTTTACAATTCATTAACACAGAAATTCATTATGGGTGTGTTCACTGAATTGCATTAAGTCTGACTTAAATGACTTTACGAACTATTTAACAAAAAGTCTGCATTTCAATAAAATAACTCAACGTTACAATTTACGCATGAATGATTATATAAATGTGTTCTAATTGCATTGCATTTAATGCAACACTTTACTAAATAATGTTTTTTTAACAATTTTAACAAAAATTAGTTCTGCATTAAATATTTTACAATGATTTACGCAGAAATGCATTCTTCGTGTATTCAACGAATTGCATTAAATGCAACAATCTGATTTAATGACTTTACGACAGTCGTTCTGCCCACATTTAATTCAACTAATTTAATGTTACAATTAATGCATGATAGATGTGTTCTACTAGTGTTTCATGTGTTGCATTACATGCAAAATTTTACTCAAAAATGGTTTCATGAACTATTTATACAGAATTTTTGTTGTTTTGTGAATCAAATTCAATGCAACTTATGCATGAAACAACTGATTTACATCCTGCATGTGTTTAATCTGACTTGAATGACTACACAAGCAATTTCACATTCACATTTCATTAAACTATTTAAATGTTACAATTTAGGCAAGAATGATGCATTGCATTAAATGCAACAATATACTTATGACTAACTCTTTTTTATAGATTTTATGAAGTCATATGTGAGCATGACCTCTGACCTTGCAGCCCTCACAGGCATGAACGCCGTAGTGATATCCAGACGCTCTGTCGCTACATATGCGACACTCCATGTTTAGCCCCGCCCCCTGCTCACGGCCCTGCAGGAGCTGCTCCGACAGAGACGACGCTTTGGAGAGATCTACACACAAATGCACAAACACTTCAGACGTCTTCTAGACGAATGTAATGTGTGAAACTAATCATCCGTTATCATGCAATCACCTGTGGAGGCTTCAGGACTGGCTGTGCTGCGGCTAGTGTTGCTCTGCTCTTCCAGTTCGCTCGCCTCCTGCCGATTCGTCTCCCAGCTAAGCTCCTCCCCCATGCCATCCTCAGGCTCCACCCTCACGTCCAGCTCCAGGTTAAGCTCCGCCCCCGCTCCTAGCTCACACAGCACATCCTCCAGGTGTTTGTCGTCTGGCCCCTCCCCAGGCTACTAAGGGGAGGAGTCTACGTTCCCCATACAGACTCCGCCCACTAAGCTGGGATCTCTGGGTAATCTGCTCCTCACGGCCGAGTCTCTTTCGTCCATCTCCAGAAACTCAAAGACGCTCATGAGCCGCGGCGATCATAACAGCACCTGAAAGATGCAAATACATTACAGACACGTTTTATCTAAACAAACACGTTGTTTTATATGTTGTGTGTCTAAACAAACATTATAAAACCACTTACATAAATCAGGGTTATTATAGTTAACTAGAAGTAAGACCATCGGAAAAAAAACTAAAAAACAAGCACACATTATATCATAAAAAATACTTCATATATAAACCAGGTTTGTTATAGTTAACTAAAAATAAAAGCATGAAAATAGCATCTCAATAGAACTTAAACTAAATGTATATAACTTTAAATATAAACTAATAATACAAATATATATAGTTAATTTATATAAATAATATAAAAACATACTCTAATAAAAATAAATCTATTTTATTGATTTATTTTACACTCTTTCTCTCTTTATAGAAAATATATGCTCACATACATACGTAAATACATAATATAAATATATATATATATACATATGTATGAATATTATATTGTCCATAATACTGAAATGTTATATATGCTTTAGTTTCATAAAGTCCCATCTTAAAAGTTTCTTGTCTGATGTGTGTGAGAGAGTGTGTGAGAGAGAGAGAGAGTGTGTGTGTGTGTGTGTGTGTGTGTAGAGAGAGAGAGAGAGAGAGAGAGAGAGGTGTGTGAGTGTGTGAGAGAGAGAGAGAGAGAGAGAGTGTGTGTGTGTGTGTGTAAGAGAGAGAGAGTGTATGTGTGTGTGTGTGTATGTGTATTTGAGGAACAGTTGCGATAACACAACACTGATTTGACAGCTGTACGTTGATCAGAAGACACCGGAGCCCCGCAGTACGCCCACCCCCGACCGACCGACCGCCGCATGGCATTCTGGGAAATAACACACACCAGCTGTAGAGACATGAGACATCTGCGGCTGAACCGAAGGAAAGCCAAGCGTTCCCAGACTGACAGAAAAACTGCTGTCTTTGTGACACACACACACACACACACACACACACACACACACACACACACACACACACACACACACACACTCACTCTCACACTCATACACACCCACACACACCCCACACACACACACACACACACACTCTCTCACACACACACACACACACACACACGCACACACACAAAACCCCTGTGAGTGGATTTCTCAGTATCAGTTCCCAGAAACACCCAGTGCACCTCTGAGAATGAGGAGCAGAGGTCAGAGAGGTCCATCACTGGAGCGGCTGCAGGCTGCAGGATCTGCCTCTCGCTGGAGCTTCACACTCTCTCACACTGAACTGTGACACACACACACACACACATCACACACTCTGTGTTTGAGTCCTACGAGTTTGGAGAACATGTTTGGACATCCAAAAAAATACAATGAAGTGTCTTCATGATGACAAGCTACCTCTAACGCACACATTAAGTATATTCACAGTAATACACAGTAAGTAGTAGTAGTAGTAGTAGCCCTTTATTGTCACTAGTACAAGTACCAGCGAAATTAGCCATCAACCTGTCCATACATACACAACATACATATGACAGCAGGGGTAGACAGAACAGGAGACAGGGTATTTAGAAAATACAGCTTTTACATGAGGAGAGAGAGGAAAAAAAATTTTAACCCCAGACTATGCTCCATTTGGAGTACAGTCTGAGAACAGAAAAAAAACACCTCAGCACAAAAGCACATATACCATAAACACATGACATTGCAACAGGAAACATATCCAGCTCTGGCAAGCAGCCATCCGGTCCAGTGCCATGCGGCGCGGTCTCAGACCTGCTCGCCCTAGTGGCGGTACAAAGCATTTCAGAGGCAGTTGAATGGGGAGGAGTAATGTCTGTAATGGGGGAAGGAGCAAGAGAGTCTTCACTGCATCGCTCTCTCAGGGTGGTGAAACCAGACGGCCTTGGCCAAGGCGCTGGTACGGGGAGCCAGAAAGATAAGATTAAGTTGTTATGACTTTTGGGGCGAACAGCTGCAAAAATTTCCACAGCTCATTCTCTTTGTCCATTCTGATCTCTGAAATCACCAAATTTCACTTCCAAAGCAGCGAGTTTCATCATGATGGTATCCATATTCCGGTTTATAGTCTCAGTCTCATTGCTGACCGCTCTTCCCACAGCTTCAATCAAAACGGGCAGCCTTGTGAGACTTTGAACAGCTGTTCCCGTCTTCTGAATTTTTCGATAACCCAGGGTAAAGCCTAATCCAATCAGCAGAATACCTGTTATCATGGTGCCGAAAAGGTAGATATCTTCAGCGTCCTCCACGGAAAGAGCCGCCAGACATACGATTTGCCACTTCTCCCACGCATCCCTCGTATATCCGGCGCGACGTCCGTCAGGACAAACAGGTTCCCCAGAACCCAGACTTCTCATTGAGAAGATGGTGTCAATCGCGCTGAGAGACCAGTTGATCAAATCCATAATTTTCTAGTTTGAGAGCCGTGCAGAAGGAGTCTCTTCAATAGATGAGACGAGACAGCAGAAGCCAGCAGGGAGGAAAAAAGGGTAGGGGCGGGAGTGAAATCTAAGCGACTACCTCTGTTGACAGCCAAACGAGGATAAACGAGGATAATAGCACAAAAGTGAAAATGAACTAAAGCAATAAAAAATAACAGACAAAAAGTTTTATTTTAGTATTAATCGACAGTCAATAAAATTGCCTACAGCTCAATTTAAACAAAACTAATGAGATTAAATAAAGTTTTCATTAAATTAAATCGTCATACGTTTTTTATTCGAATCTATAATTATTATAATTCACTTTCCTACAAAACTAAAAATAAACTAAATTAAAATTAGCACAAGTTTTATTTTAGGGTTAGTCTACAATTACCAGAATTTCCTTTACACAACTAAATTAATAAAATAAAACAGCTGTTAGTTTTATTTTAGGGTTAGTCTATGTTCTTTATAATTTGCTTTAATTTATAAATTTACAGCAAAATCTACAAAAGTCATAAAATAAAATAAAACAGTAAAATGACCAAATAAAATGAGCACAAGTTTTGTTTTAGGGTTTGTCTTTGGTAATTATAATTCACTTTTCAAACATAACAAACAAACAAATAACTAAATAAATAATAGCCACGGGTTTTTCAGCTTAGTCTAGATTCACTTAAGTGTACTTTACAACTAAACAAAACAAGAACACGTTTGATTTTAGGGTTAGTCTACATTCACTTAAGGGTACTTTACAACTAAACAAAACAAGAACACGTTTGATTTTAGGGTTAGTCTACATTCGCTTAAGTGTACTTTACAACTAAACAAAACAAGAACACGTTTGATTTTAGGGTTAGTCTACATTCACTTAAGGGTACTTTACAACTAAACAAAACAAGAACACGTTTGATTTTAGGGTTAGTCTACATTCACTTAAGTGTACTTTACAACTAAACAAAACAAGAACAAGTTTTATTTTAGGGTTAGTCTACATTCACTTAAGTGTACTTTACAACTAAACAAGCACAAGTTTTATTTTAGGGTTAGTCTACATTCACTTAAGTGTACTTTACAACTAAACAAAACAAGAACACGTTTGATTTTAGGGTTAGTCTACATTCGCTTAAGTGTACTTTACAACTAAACAAAACAAGAACACGTTTGATTTTAGGGTTAGTCTGCATTCAGTAGAATTTTTTGATACTTTAAAACACAACTATATAAATAAAATAAATAGCCACAAATAGCCAAACGTTTTATATCAAGTTTAGTCCATAGTTATTATAATTTGCTTTACAACATAAACGAAGCTTAAGTGTTTTTAGGGTTAGTCTACAGTCACTATTATTCAGCTTCCTAGAAACGAAAGACGTCATGTGTTCATTTAACCAAATAAACAAAAGCACAACTTTCTCCTACAAACGGTCCGGGGTCAACATCAGCGGGGTCCTGCGCTCTGATTGGTCAGCCGAGCGTTATGTGGGTCAGTGTGCGGATCAATGAGTGTGTTCAAACACTGCAGATCTCCTAAAGACCTTCATCACTACAGCAGATCAGCAGGTTTAATCTGCTGCAGAATTTACATACGGCCTTTCTGTGCGGCGTCAAAGGTCACCACTAAGCATACTATTCCCGCAGTACATAGTAATAAGCTTCTAATTTATGCAATTTTATGTACCTGCAGTACACTAGTATTCCATTCAGACTTCGCTGAATGCTCAAATGACCTTTTGACCCCAACGATGTGAAAGGCAGCTGACCTTTGACCTCTTATAAAAAGCCAAACTCAGGTCAGACCTGTAAAAGCAGAAGATCATGGGACTGATGTCACTTCCTTACAGCCGTGAGGTTAACGAGTTCGTTAGCGAGGATAACTTTGGGTGACGGTCCTCTCCGTCTCTAAGCCAATTAGCACTCGTTAGTATTCATTAGCTGACTCATTAGATGCTTTCGTATGACAGAAGCCAATGAACCAGTTCACCTACCCAGAACAGCAAGTTTGGGAAGTATTTGGTTTGCAAAATATCCTTTGTTAAAGTGTTGGTAGTCAAACTGACAGCGCAATTTAAAAAAAACGTCATTATTAATTAAATATTATTCGCAAAATTGACTAAAACAGTAGTTAAGAACTCTAAAAGGTACTTTGCACTTAACGGGAATTAATCCCATAATGCATTGCGAATGACATCGAAAACTATTTCCGTATATGTCATTGATTATACGTACAAAATAGAGAATATTTGTAATTTATTACAAAATACTCAAATATTTTATGTAATAATAAGTGCGTGTGGGAGACTCGATTCCATCACTTACAATGCAGATCATTGTTTCCATGGCAACAGCGACCTCTATGATTGGAGGATCTCTCTTATATCCCGATATACTTGTGACGAAGTTCGTTTTTGTTCTTCGTAAAAAAGTCGTTAGAAATACCTGAGCTAAAATATACTGTTAACAAACATCCTGATGCCGTACGAGCTGCTGGGAGCGGCGTTTGGACGAATATGTAAATATATGCTTTCCGAACTTTTCTGGAAAGTTTGCGTTTGTTTCTCAAAACAAATTTTATTTAGCGAATTTTTATTCAAGGTGATGTCACACCAGTTTATTCTTTGATTTTGCAAGTACATCAGGGCCACACGGGAGACTGACCAATTGGAGAAGTCGCCGTTTCCATGGAAACAATAATTGCGGAAAAAAAGTTTTACGTTAATTAGGCGATTAAACACTTTTTCAAATGACACATTCTTGTGGCTTCTACCGAATATACTTGTCATCATTAAACCTCAAAGTTTGTGGTGCATTGGTCAGAAAAGGTTTGCGAATTATTGCAAAAAATATATATTTCTCTATAACGAACGTTTTTTTTGTATCCAGAAGTGACTTGATTTCCAAAAACCTGGAACTGTATTATTTTGTCAACTTTTGGCCACATGACATAGCGTCAATTTTGCTGTTTTTATGAGAACAAGAATTGCGAAAAGAAATTTAAACGCTATGAATTCGCAATTTTAAAATCACTTCGTTTGGCTTCTGCTGAATATCATCGTCACTAAATCTGGTCAGTAACTTTATCACTACAAATCTTTAGAACGAATACAATATTTATGTCCAGAATTGACCAGATTTCCAAAAGCCTAAAACTGACTGACACTCTCATTGGTCAACAAATTTCAATGTCCAGAACATGTTATTGTGTCAACTCATGGCTAAATGACGTAGCATTGCTTTTCGCTGTTTCCATAGAAACAAGAATCACAACAGAAACGTTCTACGCACCGTATTTTGCTAGTAAACACTTTTCGAAATCGTCTTGTGGCTCATAACCAGAACCCTACAGTCCACCAAAACAGTTATCGCTAAAAATGGATTTCTATATAATGTGTGCGATTTTTACAACTGTCAACTTTTCACCACACGGCGAAGCGTCACTTTCGCAAACTCTTGTGTTAAAACAATCACTGACATTGAACTAGCCTCAAGACAGATGAACATAGAGAAACGGTCTCTATGTGACGGATTCTAAGGGTTTCGAAGATTTAACGAGGATTTTTAGCAAAAAATATTTTAATTCAAGACAACGCAAGTTTGCGAAGTATTTTTCCCATTTGTTTTCTCCACGAAGACTTCAAAATATCCTTCAACATGAATATAGAAAGACGTCTTTATGTGACGGATTCTAGAGTTTTCGAAGATTTAACGAAGATTTTTAGCAAAAATAATTTAAAATCAAGACAACGCAAGTTTGCGAAGTATTTTTCACGTTTGTTTTCTCCACGAAGACGTCAAAATATCCTTCAACACGAACATAGAGAAACGGTCTCTATGTGACGGATTCTAGTGGTTTTCGAAGATTTAACGAAGATTTTAGGGAAACAAATGTTAAATCAAGACAACGCAAGTTTGCGAAGTATTTTTCCCATTTGTTTTCTCCACGAGGACTTCAAAATATCCTTCAATAAAGAGTTGTGAAGCAAGCCACCCGGCTCAAAGATGAATCTTTTCAAATTTGCGAATGTTACCAATGTTCGCAAACTCTTGCGTTTCACCATCTCAAATACTTCTATACAGTCACCAAGACTGTGTACAGTCAGATAAACAGGGAAAATCACAACAGCTGACACTTATACAGCGAGGAAGGAAGGAACCCCCCTCAAACCTGCCGCTGACGGACGGAAAGACAGACGCTGTTGACTAAAATAAAAAAACAGAGGGGAAAAAAAGAGAAGCCCACAAGAATACTGACAGAGCAGATCTGCTACACTTCATAACGCATCACTAGCAGTTCATTAACCAGGGTTTTACTACTAATTAAAAACCATGCTTACCATGGTAACCATGTTCTTGCTTCACTAACCATAGTTTAACCATGGTATTTGAAGTAAAACTGTGGTTATACAACTGTGGCAATCTAAAAACATAGTTACTATAATTGTACTATAGTAAAGCCATGGTTAGTTTTTGTAAGGGATGACACACTACAGAGCCGATGATGTATTAAACGGGTCGATGAACTGGGGGCGCACCACAAACATCTCAAAGTTCACATCAACATATTTTTTGTTGGCGACTCTGACCTTGACGGCTTCTGGATGTTTGTATTTTTGCATAAAGCTGAACTTGTGATGAATGAGAACACTGTAAACGGTTCTCCGGTGATGTTACAGCCCGTTGTACCGGAGTGTTTGTTCCGTTTGTTAACACACACACTGGGCCAGTAATATATGTTGCAAGAGGAGCGTCCCGAAATCACCCCAAAACAACTTTCACCTATAAACAACACAAGATCGATCTATCTATCTATCTATCTATCTATCTATCTATCTATCTATCTATATCTATCTATCTATCTATCTATCTAACGCTATCTATCTATCTATCGGTAACCTTACGTGTCTTCTTTAACTCTTCGCGTGATCTGTCAATACAAAACTCTCTATGAAACTTTATATGAGCGTAACGTTACATCTTAACGGTCTCGGTAACGTTAAATAACCATCAGAGTCTCATAGGACCGCGCGAGGAAACGAACGGAAAACGAACTTACGCGTCAGAGCGAACGATCCCGACGGTTTCCTCCGTTATTGTCCGTTCGGATCAGCGCGGATCCACGCGGAACGCTTCATGTTTACCGGGACTCGCTCCGCTGCATCACACCGGAGTCCCGACGGCGCGAGCGCTCCGGCCCCGCTTCGGTATGACGTCATAACGGCTCATTTCATTTAACCCTAAAAGCACCACAATTCGCAGCCTTCTTTTTAATATTTCCTAAATTAAACTGACTTACGTTATTCCTTAAAGCTCTTAGGTTGATTAAAAACAAGAAAGCGGATATATTGTTTTAAATGTTATGAAACATAAATATTAAAATATAAATGTATAAAATAAAATATGAAGTAATAAAATATTAATTAATAATTTAATATAGTTAAATATATTATGTTGATTGTTTTGATTGTTTTAGTATGTTATTATTATTATATTTTTGTCTTTATGTATTTAATTTTGTATGTGAAACTTTACTAGGTGTGATTTTTCCCCCCTTTTGTTTATTTAATTATTTTTTTTCTATAGGGGTTCTCTCTGTTTTGTCCTTTATATATCTGTTTAATGCATATATGCTGGTCAATAATGATTGTAAGCATAAAAACAATAAGTGTAATACTGCTTTAAATAGTCGTTGCTTTTCCCAAAATAATTTTAAAGTTTTCTGTTTAATTCAAATGCAATTTTGTTTTTGTTTTCTGAGCAAAAAATAAATATCACACACTTTTCCCTGATTTACAGAAGACACCCACTAAAATGACATTCAGTGTAACAATCTTGTCAGTCATATTTACAACAAAACTCAATTTATGACATATTAAAATACTTATTACTTTCACCCCAAATACTAATTAGTTGTAACTTTCATTTAAAAAATATATATATATATTATACATATATATGCGTATCCAGACACGTGCTGCATTCTGAAAATGTGCTTTTAATGTTTGTTTTCATTTGCAGCACGAACGCTATTTATATGTTCACGTGAGAGTTCGCGCTCACTTCCGGTCACCGCCGGCAGATGCCGCTGTTCGCCGTATGAACCGTAAACCCCGATCGAATAGTCTGTAACCTTCAGGGGATTTAAAACGGGTTATATATCTGGTTTTAACATCCAGACGGTGTGTAAAACTTATATCTCGTTATTTTACCACGTATTATGTGCCTAGCGAATGACAAACAACTTTCCTGAAGTGCTTACATCCACACTATTTGAGTAAGAGTAGATTCAAATTGTGTTTTTCCACTCATTTATTTCCTCTCGTGACAGTGAGCGAGAGATAAAGAGCAAGAGAGCACATCATCTTCTGCTCACACAGGAAACAGGAAGTCAAACCACAACGGCTTCACCAAAATTATCAGCCGGGGTCTACAACAACAACACGAAAACATATTTCAGTTTTAATTATGATTTCAGCTATGGTTCATTCACAGTCAATTTCTTAAAGAAATAGTGGACAAAAAATAAAAATGTGCATCACTGTGTAGTGAATGGGTGCCGTCGGAAAACGTCTTAATGCTGGATTTGTTTCAGCTTTTGTCTTCTCAAGCTGTTATAACAGATGGACTGGGTTATTGTGATGTTTTTATCAGACTCTCATTCTGACGGCACCCATTCACTTCCATTGCTGAGACACTGGGTGCCGTCGGAAAATGTCTTATTGCTGGATTTGTTTCAGATTTTGTCTTCTCAAGCTGTTATAACAGATGGACTGGGTTATTGTGATGTTTTTATCAGACTCTCATTCTGACGGCACCCATTCACTTCCATTGCTGAGAGACTGGGTGCCGTCGGAAAATGTCTTAATGCTGGATTTTTTTCAGCTTTTGTCTTCTCAAGCTGTTATAACAGATAAACTGGGTTATTGTGATGTTTTTATCAGACTCTCATTCTGACGGCACCCATTCACTTCCATTGCTGAGACACTGGGTGCCGTCGGAAAATGTCTTAATGCTGGATTTGTTTCAGCTTTTGTCTTCTCAAGCTGTTATAACAGATGGACTGGGTTATTATCAGAATCTCATTCTGACGGCACCCATTCACTTCCATTGCTGAGAGACTGGGTGCCGTCGGAAAACATCTTAATGCTGCATTTGTTTCAGCTTTTGTCTTCGCAAGCTGTTATAACAGATGGACTGGATTTTTATCAGACTCTCATGCTGACGGCACCCATTCACTTCCATTGCTGAGAAACTGGGTGCCGTCGGAAAACGTCTTAATGCTGGATTTGTTTCAGCTTTTGTCTTCTCAAGCTGTTATCACTAATGGACTGGATTTATATCAGACTCTCATTCTGACGGCACCCATTCACTTCCATTGCTGAGACACTGATGCAGCGACGCATTTCTCCAAATCTGATGAAGATACAAACTCATCCTGATTGAGCGGGAGCACATTTTCATTACAGACAGTACAGTTTCTTTAAGTTTATTAAGTGCTACGTCAGTTGTGCTAATTTCTGTCAGGTTTATTCAGCCTCGGCGTCAGTCGGCTCTTTGTTTACGTCGCCGCCGCAGTCCATACTCTCACAGTGGAGGCTGTTCGGTCTCTGTGGAGGTCTGGACTCGCTCTCGCTGACCGAGGGGATGCGGACCGGAGGAGCGAGAAGATTACTAGAAGACGCTCTCCTTTCTTTAAATGAATGGAAGAGGAGAGCGGTTAACTGTGGAATAAAACATGTGCAATACACAACTATCCATGCTTATGTTATTGATTTAATATCTTACATCCATACAAATTCCCTTGCATGATTTGTATATAGCAACATACAATATATTGTCTATTGTTTTCACATGTGTGACTCTGGAGCACAAAAGCAGTCGGGTATATTTGCAGCAATAGCCAACAATACATTGTATGGGTCAAAATTATACATTTTTACTTTTATACCAAAAATCATTAGGATATTAAGATCATGTTCCATGAAGATATTCCTACCGTAAATATATAAAACCGAATTTTTGATTAGTAATATGCATTGCTAAGACTTAATTTGAACAACTTTAAAGCAGATTTTCTCAATATTTTGATTTTTTTTGCACCCTCAGATTCCTGATTTTCAAATATTGTCCAATCATAACAAACCATACATCAATGGAAATATTAATCCCAGTTTAAAAAATCTACTCTTATGACTTGTTTTGTGGTCCAGGGTCACATATTTATTTTACTTTCTGATTCTGAGTACAAATGAACTGGGTTTTTAATGCAACAAGAACATAACAAACCTCCAGGGCCGATGGGATGCATCAGGCGGTTCATCTGCACGTTCCAGTGTTTGACGCTCGTGCTGGCCTGCCGGAGTTTGCGCTGCGCGGCCTGCGGACGACACACGTTCATGAGTGCGGAGGAACATGCGAGGAGCACGACACTAGCGCGGCACTGAGCTCACCGCGATGTCCTGGTCCACTCTGCGTCGGCTGGCCCGCACTTTGTCCAGCTGGTGCTGGGCGTCATCCAGAGACTGAGACTTCTTCTCCATCTCCTGCAGGAGCTCCTGCTTCTCACGCTGGGTCTGATGGAGCTGCTCCTCCTGGTCCTCCTGCAGCGTCAGCAGAGACTTCACCTTCTCCTCCTCCTCGGCCAGCAGCCTGCCAACACAGAACCGAACACTAGCGCTAAACACCACAGAGAAACTACTACACCATACTATACCTAAACAAACCAAACATCAGTGCTAACACAGCTAAACACCACAGAGAAACTACTACACCATACTATACCTAAACATACCAAACATCAGTGCTAACACAGCTAAACACTAGAAATATTCATGCTAACACAGCTAAACACCAGAAATATTAATGCTAACACAGCTAAACACCACAGAGATACTACTACACTATACTATAGCTAAACATACCAAACATCAGTGTTAACACAGCTAAACACCAGAAATATTCATGCTAACACAGCTAAACACCACAGAGAAACTACTAAACTATACTATACCTAAACATACCAAACATCAGTGTTAACACAGCTAAACACCAGAAATATTAATGCTAACACAGCTAAACACCACAGAGAAACTACTAAACTATACTATACCTAAACATACCAAACATCAGTGTTAACACAGCTAAACACCAGAAATATTAATGCTAACACAGCTAAACACCAGAAATATTAGTTAACACAGCTAAACACCAGAAATATTAATGCTAACACAGCTAAACACCACAGAGAAACTACTACACTATACTATAGCTAAACAAACCAAACATCAGTGCTAACACAGCTAAACACTAGAAATATACATGCTAACACAGCTAAACACCACAGAGAAACTACTACACTATACTATACCTAAACATACCAAACATCAGTGCTAACACAGCTAAACACTAGAAATATTCATGCTAACACAGCTAAACACCACAGAGAAACTACTAAACTATACTATACCTAAACATACCAAACATCAGTGCTAACACAGCTAAACACTAGAAATATTCATGCTAACACAGCTAAACACCAGAAATATTAATGCTAACACAGCTAAACACCACAGAGATACTACTACACTATACTATAGCTAAACAAACCAAACATCAGTGTTAACACAGCTAAACACCAGAAATATTCATGCTAACACAGCTAAACACCAGAAATATTAATGCTAACACAGCTAAACACCACAGAGATACTACTACACTATACTATAGCTAAACATACCAAACATCAGTGCTAACACAGCTAAACACTAGAAATATACATGCTAACACAGCTAAACACCAGAAATATTAGTTAACACAGCTAAACTCCAGAAATGCTAATGTTAACATAGCTAAACACTAGAAATGCTAATGCTAGCACAGTTAAACACTATAAATGCTAATGCTAACATCGCTAAACACTAGAATACTAATGCTAACAGCTAAATATCATAAATGCTAACATAGCTAAACACTAGAAATGCTAATGCTAGCACAGCTAAATATCATAAATGCTAGTGCTAACATAGCTAAACACTAGAAAAGCTAATGCTAGCACAGCTAAATATCATACATGCTAATGCTAACATAGCTAAACGCTAGAAAAGCTAATGCTAGACACTGTGCACATAGCGTGTGTGTATAATATATAAATAAATATATTTATCAGCTTTATCTGCAAGCGAGAGCTATATATGACAAAACCTCCTTTAGTGACTTGATTAAAGAGAAAATTAAGTAATAAGTAAATAATATATATATATTTATTTGATTTTTTTATTTAGCAGACACTTTTATCCAAAGCGACTTACATATATATATATATATAGAGAGAGAGAGAGAGGGGTATATAACCATAGCTTTTATGTAAATATATTTAAATATTTATTTGTTTAATACATGTAATTTAACATATATATATATTTATATAAATATAATACATTTAAATTAAAAACAATAGAGGTATATGTCTATGTTAGCTAATTCACACTTTAAAAATATACAAAATAAATGTATGCACATATATATATATATATATATATATATATATTCCCAAATAAAGATCTAAATGTATTTAAATAAACACTATAAAGGTATATGCCTACATTCTATCTATGTCTCTTTTAGATAAATATTGAAATATTGAATATGTAATATGAGAGTGTGTTTGATGCGTTTGTTTGTTTTTATGTTTCTGGGCGGAGCTTCCTCTGAGTTATTGACAACCTTTCTGTCTCTCTGTGTGTGTGCGTGTCTCTGTGCGTGTGTCTCTGTGTGTGTGTGTGTGTGTGTGTGTGTGTGTGTCTCTGTGTGTGTGTGTGCGTGTGTGTGTGTGTGTGTGTGTGTGTGTGTGTGTGTGTGTGTGTGTGTGTGTGTGTGTGTGTGTGCGTGAATGTGCGTGTGTGTGTGTGTGTGTGTGTGTGTCTCTTGTGTGTGTGCGTGTGTGTACCTGGTCTGTGTGTATCTGTAGGTCTCCTCCTCCTGTCTCGCTCTGATCTGTTGTTCTAGAGCTTCCTGTAGTCTGTGGTGAAGATCTTCCAGCTCTCGGATTCTCCGCTGCTGGTGTTCGGCCTCCAGATCACGAACCGCTACCTCTGCGCGAAGATTCGCCCGCGCCTGACGCACACACACACACACAGACAGACACACACACACACACACACACACACACAGAGAGACACACACACACAGACACAAACACACACACACACACACACAGACAGAGACACAGACACAGACACACACACACACACACACACACACACACACACACAGAGAGAGACACACACAGAGAGACACACACACACACACAGACACACACACACACAGACACACACACACACACACACACACACACGCACACACACACACACAGACACACACACACACACACACAAAATCCTGTTACAATCTGTATGATTTTCCTCTTCAAGTCTGTCGCTCATTTTTACACTTGCGTTGCTTTTTTTCCACTAAGAGTGTTAGATTTTATGTTAGATAATTTTTGGGGTGAACTATCCCTTTAACTTTTATTTCAGTTTCAGTTTTTTTTGCCATCAAGTTGAGAAATGTTGAGAAAATTTGAAATGTTGCCTATTTTTTATTATAGTTAACAAATGTTTTTCTGTTCAGCCATTACTGCGTGTTGTAAGAAGCGCACACTCTCTGATTCGCTCTGAAGGGTTAGCGCTCACCTCCTGCGCCTCCTGTAGCTGTCTCTGCAGGGTCTTCTGCAGCTCCTCGTGCTGACTGCGCCTCCTCGTCTCCTCCTGCTGCAGCGAGACCTCAGCCTGTCTCTGCGCCTCCTTCAGGAGCTCCAGCTCGGCCAGCTGCTCCTGACGCTCCCCCTGCAGCTCCCTGAGCCTGCGCGTCTCCTCCGCCCGCAGCGCGCGCCTCCTCTCCCGCTCCTCGCGCAGCTCCCTCCGCTGCACCTTCAGCTCCTCGTGCAGCGAGACCCGGCCGTCCGCCGACAGACGCAGAGCCGTCTGGATCGCTGAGAGACTAACCATCACTCTAATGCATTTCACCAGTTCAATATAACAACATTCGGAGAGGCTTGTGCTCACAACTACTGCAAGAAATACTCTCAAAGTTATGCTCATAAGTTTACACACCCCTTGTAGAATATGCAAAATGTTAATAATTTAAACAAAATAAGAGGATCATGAAAATTGCATGTTATTTTCTATTTAGTACTGACTGTATATATATAGGAATATTAAGGTTTTTAATATTTATACACTTTTATAATAAAAAAAATATTGCTAAATTATATCTGATGCAATTTTGTAAATGTATGTTGTTTTAACATAAAAACGGATCTGTATCATTTTGTCTAGTTTTAATAATAAACAAGTACATTATTTTAATTATTGTAATACTACTTTTAAAGAATTAAAATGAAAAAATCTGAAAATACTTCTATTTTACTAGAAACAAAAACAAAAATACTTATGTAGCAAATATTTTAGCATTTTTTCTAGCTTTCTAGTCAATTACATAAGTAATTTATAATTATTATAATATATTTACTCAATTAAATCCAGCAAAATTATGTGAATTTTATGCATGAAATAAAGTTTACAAATCTATAAATGCACATTTCATACATTTTATAACGTATAATTTTGTGAAATAATAATATTAAACTATTTTTAATTATTAATTGTATAAATATTATATAGAAATACAATACAAAGATAAACATTTATACAATAAATACAATAAAACTATTGAAACATCGATAAAAACATTTTTAAAATGCTATTATTTTTTTGTTTCCAGTCAATTATGTATAAAGTAATTTTATCAATTATAAATAATTCTAATAAATTTACCCAAGAAAATTAGCAAAATTCTCTGACATGCTTAAAATATATTTTTTAGTATATATAAATAATTAATAAATACATATTTAAATTATTTTGTACATTTTATAATTTTGTGAAATTATGAGGATTTAGTTAATTTCTTAATATTTCACATTTATAAAATGTATTAATATTATATAAAAATGAGTGCTGCCAAACAATTAATCACGATAAATTGCATCCAAAATAATAAAAAATTAGGCATAATATATGTGTGTATATTTAATATGTATATAAACACACACACATGCATGCATGTGCACATTTAAAAAAAATATATGTTATATATATAATATAAATATAAACATGTAAATATTTTCAAAATATATACATGCATGTGTGTGTGTGTGTTTATATACACACAGCACACAAACACATATATTATGAAAAAAAAATGGATGCATTTAAATCACGGTTTGGCTGCACTAATAAAAATACACAATAATAATATCTGACATCTTTAAAACTAGATGCATCTGCAGAGGTTTGAGAAGGTTTCTCAGAGACACACACCTGTGATCCACTCCTGTCTCTGTCTGGAGTCAGGTGCGCTGATCTCGAAGGTTTTGTTGAGCGTCTTAACGCAGAACATGCATCTCTTCCCGTCTCGCTCCGACAGCACCTGCTGGTCACAGTCAGACGCGGCGTCACACACAGAAACGCTCCGGACGCAAACACAGCGGCGAGCGCCGTACCTCCACGCAGCAGTTCTGGTCCATCTCGATGACGCCCTTACAGTCCCTGCAGTCCTCTCCCACGAAATACGAGAGCGAGCCGGGCTTCAGACAGAACCAGCGCTCCGTCCAGTTCCTGCGCAGGTGACCCTTCTTCCACAGATAGCCCTGAGACCAGACCACAACACATACAATACAAGACAGTCATTTATTTGATTTTATTTTACTTTTTATTTCATTTTAACAATACACATGTACATATACATTTCCATGTATCATAAAACACACACACACACACACACACACACACACAAAAATTACAATATTAATTTATAATCCAGCGTACCGCCGGCGGGACACCTAGTGGTGACAGGGTAAAGTCGTCAGACACAAAAACTCAAAAAACTCAAAGTTGCACATGTCATATATCCATGGAAAGCTGAGATTCTTGTGATTTCAACTATGTAAACCATTTTAAGATACAGTAAACACAGCATGTACAATCAGTGTCTTTATCAGACCACTTTTTGTTGACATAATGAAGACATGGATGATAGTACAGACATACATAGGAATAACACAGTAGGGATGCAATATAACACCAATATAAGAAAAAACACAAATTAAATAATGTACTGTGTACAGAAATAGAAATATAGGAAAAAATGTATTTAGATTATAAATTATAAATATATATGTAATTTTAAAAGCGTACACATTTTGGATTCTATAAATAAATGTCACTATAATGTGTTTATGCTTCAGTTACTATGTGTCAGTAATTATTGACAGTGAATCTGGATGAGAAACTGAATAGCTCTAAGTGTAACCTTTCATTAGAGCCCAAAATGATGACTGTACATTAAAGCATTCAAGAATTACAGCATTGTGTGTGTCGTTGTTACAAAGCGTCGTTTGGAGTCTCCCAAGTGTAATTTTTTGGAAGCACCTAGACATAAAATTAGATAAACATGTGTAAAACACTAATATATTGTTTATCAAATGGTAAATTTGGCTTGGTAAGGCTTCATTCTGTGATCCCAATGTATTTTCCAGTTCATACCTCCCAGATATAGTCATCTGCAGGCTTCTATTTACAAACAAAAATGTAGGCGGAATTTTAATTTTTTTAGTGTATTCAAAGTGCTATTACTCAATATCAGTAAGACTTACAGTGATTCTGATTCTGTTGAGAAACAAACCTCAGAGTGTCACCTTTCAAAGGAGACCAGCACCATGCATATCATCCAAATGGCCCAAGAACAGCATGCAATTTACTTTGGGTATGCCTTTTTTAGGCGTTGTAGGCTAATTTTACAGGAATCGTAAAGGGTTAATAAAAGTTCCTATGTGTACATGTATAAAATGTATTATGTATGTATAAATGCACACACATGCATGTCTATATGTTAGGGCTGTCAGTTTAATGCATTAAAAATACAAAAAATATTTTTATAAAAAAATAAAAATAACGCGATTCAAATATTCTGGAGATGACATAAACTTCATCTCCAGAGCTGCTTCACAGCGTTTAATTCGAGGATAATCACTGCTTCGTTAAGATTTGAAACCTTCACTAATCATTTGTTTTGAACCAGTGCTTCATTTTTACTGCAGAACAAAAAAAATTACAAACTGAGAAAAAAAAACATAGTTCGAGTTTTTCAACTAAATGATTTGTGAATAATTAATAACTGAATACCGATAAATACAATTGAATCCAGTGAATAAATTATTGAGAAATGCACATAATATTTACAGGTTATATATATCAAACATTTCTAAATAATTATTCTAATACATTAACCTTATTAAATCTAACAATATTTTTTACCCTTAAAACTAATATAAATAACCATATTCGCTGTGTATGTGTTTGTATGTATATATATATATATATATATATATATATATATATAATATATAAGTTCTTTCAAATGATTAATTGTGATTAATCGCATCCAGAATAAAATATTTATTGTATGTGAATGGTGTATACTTATCATGTATATATAAATACACACACGTACAGTATATATATTGAAAATATTTAACCAGTCATAAGCAGCACGGGTATATTTGTAGCAATAGCCATTGTATGGGTCAAAATTATCATTTTTATTTAATGCCAAAAATCATTAGGATATTAAGATCATGTTACGTGAAGATATTTAGTACCGTAAATATATCAAAAGGTAATTTTTGATTAATAATATGCATTGCCAAGAACAACTTTAAAGGTGATTTTCTCAATATTTAGATTTTTTTACACCCTCAGATTCCAGATTTTCAAATATTGTCCAAACCATACATCAATGGAAATATCATTCATTCAGCTTTCAGATGATGCATTAATCTCAATTTCACAAAATGGATGCTTATGACTGGTTTCGTGCTGTCACATGATCCTGATACTGTATGATATGGAAATGATCGCACCTCCTTCAGCACGTTCCCCACCATCTCCCTGTACACCTTCTCCACAGCCACGCCGATGCTCTCTCCGTCCAGTCCTCGACCCCCGGCGGCGCGTTTCACCACGTCCAGAAAGCTCCAGACGCTCAGACCGTCCTTCTCCTCCGGCTCCACGCAGGTCAGCTCCACCGGCATCACGCTGCTGACCTTCCTCAGCAGATACTCCGCCTGGACACAACACCGATCACAGCCATGAGAAAATAACACAGCGATCGCTTACTTATCACATCTAACGTTATAGCAGTGGCATGGCAGATTTGGTAGAGCTAAGGGTGTGGGGGTATTAAAAAAATAAATATTTAATCATAAAATGACTATTGTATTGCATTAATAAGTGCAGTTACTAATAATATTTCACGTTTATTTTTTTGGTAATACGCATTTGATAGTAAATCACTGAGCTTGAATTGATGCATACAACATTTACGTGCAATTTTTTGATAAAAAATTAATATAGAATATTCTACTATATTATTATATGCAACTGACCGACAACACATTATGTGTGACTCAGTCACAAATTAAAGAAAAGTTAGTTTTTTTAAGGCACTTTGTGACTTTTCTTACTTCGAACACACAAAAAATGCAAAAATTTGACAAAATTTGAACTCTAGATGATTTGGTGTTTTATAATGGTGATTTTATAATTTCTTAATATAAAGCAAAACGTAAAAATGAATGACTAATAAGTGAATAAGTGCTCCTCTGCTGCTATCTACTAGTTATTTTTTATTTATTTTTTTTCACGATTGTTTGTTTACAATAAAGTATATTTTGGTCATCCCATTTTTAAAAAAATATTAAAATGTAATAATTTTTTTAGATTTAAAGTGCTAGAAATAGTTGCGCGAAAGTTTGAAAGTCATTGAAAAGAGCTTTAATTTCTCTCTCAAAAGATTGTAAAAACTCAGAAATAAATAATGTAATAACATTCGACTATTTCTGCCACGTCAACATGGTTACAGTTAGTTTTACTACGTCTGGCCAACACTGGTTCCTGAGTAAACCTGCTCTAAACTCGGATCAGTTTGCTTAAATATAACACAGTACACACTCATATATCATGCAAACAAAAGCGATTATTTTGGAGGCGATTAATCGTGATTAATCGTTTGACAGCACTAATATACACTGTAAAAAATTACAGTGATTTTAACAGTAAAAAACTGTGAAAATGCTGTTGAATGGTTAACAGTAAGTTCCTGTAAAATTTACACGGAAAGAACGTAACCTGCCGTTCCCAGAATTCCCTGCGTTGCATTTAAAAATAATAATAAATTTGATGTTTTTTCTTTGTTTTTTCTTGTCAGTTATGTTTATTAGGGTTATATCTAATGAGTGTCACCGTGATGGTGTTTAGTGTTTGTGTGAATGATATATCATGCAAACAAAAACTATTATTTTGGACGCGATTAATCGCGATTAATCGTTTGACAGCACTAATATGAATTAAAGTGATTTTAACAGTAAAAAACTGTAGAAAATGCTACACTAAAAACCTATTGAATGGTTAACAATAAGTTCCTGTAAAATTTACAGGGAAAAACCGTAATCTGACGTTTCCAGAATTTCCTGCAAAAAAATATTTTATTTTATGTTTTTTTTATATATATATATATATATATATAACTATTTTTCTTAGTTTTATCAGTTATGTTTATTAGGGTTATATCTAATGTTGTTAAATGAATGTTTACTGCATATTAATGAGTATCACCATGATGGTGTTTAGTGTTTGTGTGAATGACTCTATATATGTTATTATTATTTATACGCTGCTTGTGATTGGCTTTGGTTCATCATGTGACTTTCTCATCACCTCCTGCTTTTGGTGGTTATCAAAGCTACAAAACAGATGTCAGTACTTCAATAGATTGGTATATTAATATTACATTTAAGTATATTTGTTAAATTTACATTATATTATATATTTAAAACCGTAAAATGTTGGTACTGTATTTTTTTACAGTAGACAACCGTTTTTTTACTGTAAATTTTACAGATTTTTTTTTTTACAGTGTAGAGTTAAGACAGGTTTTAGGATTTTTTAGGAGGTGTCTGTAACACCCCTTTCCAAGCTGTAGTTCAGATAAGATAACGCACTTATAGAAAATGCTGTTCTGCAA
>CM050418.1:11271523-11326523 GCA_027564155.1 Gymnocypris eckloni scoliostomus | reverse complement strand
TCTCCTCAACACCAGCTGCTTTTGTCTCATTGTGCCTGCAATATTACAGTAAACATTAAATTAAAACTAAACACTGACAGATCAGAATCTGTATGAAACATTTTACAGTTTGCAAAACAAGATGCTTTACTTCTGTATCTAAATATCTAAACATCTTTAATAATGCATTCAATTTTGATTTAAATGATCAGTATGTGGTATATAATAACAGTATTTATATAATATATATGTATTTTATTGGATATATATTGTAAAATCTAGGCATTTCCGCTTTTGTGCATATTGAAATTGTATTTATTTTATATTGTTTTCTTCAGTTGTTTTCTAAATCTTTGCAATTGTACATAGTTTGTGTTAAGTTTTGGCTTTTGTATTATATACATAAATGTGTGTTATGCTCCTTTGCATGTAACAAAAAGGATGTGTATATATATATATATATATATATAGATAGATAGATAGATAGATAGATAGATAGATAGATAGATAGATAGATAGATAGATAGATAGATAGATAGATAGATAGATAGATAGATAGATAGATAGATAGATAGATCAGCATTATAGAATAAAGAACATTATGCTGTAGCTGATGCTGCATGTTATATTTATTATTCAATATGTTTTAATGTGGTCTGCAAAAGCTGCATCAGCTAACTTGACAATAAAACGACCCACAATGCATTGACACAAGAAGAGCAACAGGATTGTTTTTTTGTGGTAGACACATGAAAAGTCTCTGACGTGTTTCCATTCATAATTTCTCCACTGCTTCAATCTTTTCTCCTTTATGCGTCCAATCTGACACCACTTCACAGCTGAGGGGATTTCCACTGAAAGACATCATTTAATGTTTCGCCTTGAGCTCCAAATACACACAAGACAAGCGCAGATATGTCTTTAAATTGGAGACACAATGAGAGATTAGATCAGATGTTTATTTTTCTTTCAGAGACCTTATTATTTCTCGAGCACATTCTGCTTTGCTCCTATAACTCTTGTGTAGTACACAATGTCATGAATTAGAGACGGATTACTGACACACTGCTGCACGCTTTTATCTAGCATGCTAATACAAGCACTCGATCGTAGTACATACTTCACCTGTGCCCGTATCAAACCTTATTTAACTTCAGATTTCTGTCAAAAAATCATGCGTTATTATTTGGATAGCACGTATAGTGGAAGCACAGATAGTGATTTTAACAGGCGTTTGCGCTCAAAGACTATGTTTTGGGTCTTATTGACTGTATTTCATGTCAAATCCATGTTAATTGCAAGGACCGTCCGCGGGCTTATCCCTTGCATTTGAACCTCAGACTAAACGGTTATTATGTTAATCTGAAGTGTGTTTGAAGTCTAAACTCTCGTCTGTCTCTCCCGAAATCCTTCACAGGGCTTTCAAAGAGCAGCAGAAGCCGTTTTCGAAGCGTCTGGGATTCAAAGGAGGAAGAAGACGATGCTTCCTCACCTCAGGAAACGCAAGTTAATCCGTCAGTCTTAGAGACACTTCCTTGGGTGTGGCTTTCGTTTACGAACAAACGAACGGAAACAACTCTGATTTGCGTGCCTCATCTCAACATGGACGCATCCCTCCAGGACTCTCACTGCTGCTTGACCAGGAGCAGCAGGTATTGTGCGCCCCCTGGAGGTTACAGAGGGAACGACGTTCATGCCGATCGCGCATTGCCGCTGTTTTTATACCCGACCCATGTTGATCAGCGAGTCTACGATAGATCCTACTGTGGCGGCCCGGCACTGCTCTCGTACCTGCCGCCGTTCCATGGCAGCTTCGGCGTTTACGAATGTCCCTACGAGCCCGCCTTCATCCAGAAACGCAACGAGCGTGAACGCCAGCGTGTGAAGTGCGTAAACCAGGGATACGCCAAACTACGTGACCACCTGCCCAACGGGACCACAGAAAAACGTCTAAGCAAAGTGGAGACGCTGCGGGCGGCAATACGCTACATCAAGTACCTGCAGGATTTGGTGGAGAATGCGGGCAAAGCAGAGCAGAATGGAGGAGCGTCGCCACTTTCCGTTTCCGAATCATCTTCTGAGGAGTCTGTCGGGAGTTAAAAACATCATGCTATTTTTATGCTGCACAACCAAAATGTTGCTGATGATCAGATATCAGCATGTTTCAATGATGCAAAAGCACAATTTGTAATTCAAAAAGAGCAGCTATCTAGCAAATGTGTAAATAATTACAGAAGTTTATTTAAAGGGGTCATGTGATGCAATTTTTTATTTTCCTTTGTCTTTGGAGTGTTACAAGCTGTCCATGCATAGATAAGAACCATAAAGATCCAAAGACTAAAGTCTCAAACCCAAAGAGGTATTCTTTATAAAAGTCCACGCCTTCCTAAAACGCCTCATTTAAACATGCCCCACATACCTACGTCCCTGTGTGGGATGATTTGCATAACACCATCCAAATGTTTACGCAAAGAAGAAAGGCGTACATTTTATTCTCACTGTAGTATTGTTGTCGTGGAGATGCTGTGTGTGACACTGGACCACAAAACCAGTCATAAGGGTACATTTTTCAAAATTTAGATTTATACATCATCAGAAACTGAATAAATTAGCATTGATGTATAGTTTGTTATGATAGGACAATATTTTAAAATCTGGAATCTTCAAATTAAGTTCTTAGCAATGCATATTACTAATCAGAAATTAAGATTTTATATATTTACAGTAGAAATTTACAAAATATCTTCATGGAACATGATCTTTACTTAATATACTAAAGATTTTTGGCATACAAAAAAAATCAATAATTTTGACCCATACAGTTTATTTTTGGCTATTGCTACAAACATACCCTAGTGACTTAAGTCTGGTTTTGTGGTCCAGGGTCACATATGGTAAGGGACGTAACATTTCCGTCACATGATTGATGTATTCGGCCAATCACAACGCACTGGATAGCTGGCCAATCAGAGCACACCTCGCTTTTCAGAATGCTTTGTAAAAATTAATGCGTTTCAGAAAGGCAGGGCAGAGAGAGGGTAACAATAATGTACAGTATGTGGAAAGTAATGTATTTTTTAACCTTAAACCTTGTAAAAACATTACATTACACAAAATACACAAAATAGTGTTCCTTTTAGCACCCTTTAAGTTTGGTCTCCAATAAAGTAATGAAATCTTCTGAAACGAGTTGAATATGGCACAAGAGTTGCATTTTAGTTGGCTAGCATGATGTAGTGTGTATTCAGACTGGGACATGAGGGCACAGGGGTCATGACGCCCAAAAAAGCCTTGAATTCAACACGACGCCCAGTTTCTGCACTTGCATGATCATGTGAACTGTGATTTTTACACCTTTTTTTTATTCTAATAAATCTTAAATTATACTTGGAATGGGGCTGTTCTTTTACTTAGAGATACATTGATTGTAGACTTGTTTCAGTTTTTTTAAATGTTCATAAACACAGCTGCTGCCTAATTTTTAAGTTAAATCAAACTGGCTGTATAAATTATTTATTTATTCAATTATTTATATTTGAGTCCCATACAACTTTAAAAAACTATTGCAAAGTGGTTACATTTTGATGAGTTTCAGCACTGAACAGATATTTTACCCTGATTTATTGATCATTTTTACAGTGCAAATAAACATAAATCAAATTTATGACCCAGACATGTTCTTGGCAGGTTAAGACATTTGTGTAGCTGATAAGAGACTCAAGAATAATTGTGACAATAAGAAAAAGCTCATAAATCATGTGAAACCACAGAGATGACAGTGATTCATCTGTGAGCTGATTGGTCAGGAAACTCAGTGATGTCACAAAGCCCAAACAGAACAAGCCAATGAGAACATTCCAAAGTTATGACTGCATGACCGTGAATGTCATGCTCCGTTGTCCCTAAACACGCATGCTTAAACTGAGTGACACGCATTGTCTATATTTATTTTTTTAAGTCAGACAGCTGTGGCACTAACCAAACAAGAGCAGAGAGAGGCAGCGAGAGAAATAGGCCGAGGGACAGACAGACAGAGAGACAGATGGAAGAGTGGATGGTGGGGACACGTTCATTTTTCAGCCACAGGAAGATCCTGAACTACTGAGCCAAGTACCTGATCTCCAGGATTCCTCCTGCTCTGGTTCTGATCGAATCATGGAGGGCGGTGGAGAAGCACCCATGGGCACCTTCATCATGGATGAGGAGACGCTCAAGAGGAAGCAGAGAGAGAAACTCAAGAAGCTCCAGGCCACAGGTGGAAACCCGCGGCCGGCACGATCCCTGTTCTTCCTCACGCTGAAGAACCCCTTCCGCAAGGCCTGCATAAACATTGTAGAGTGGAAGTATCCTTTAATGAGTTTTTAATTACAATAATATTTTTATTTGGTGTTTTCTGCATTAAAATAATCACTAAACCAGTCAGCCAATCAGGTGGAATAGCACATTATTAAAATGTGTAAAAGTTATTCTGCAATATTATTATTAGAATAGATATATATTGTAACATTATAAATGCTCTACTGTCACTTTTGATCAATTGAATGCGTCCTTTATGAATAAAAGTATTAATTTAAAATCATACCCAAACTTTTGAAAGGTAGGGCAAAAATATTAAAAAGCTGTACAAAACTGTATAAAAATAAATGATAAATAAAATATATATATATATAATAATTTTAGAAATGACAAAAACAAAAAGAAGATTCTTAGTTATGCTTCAGTTAAGTATCAAATTCATCACTCAAACAAACAAACACAAATAAGACTATAAAAAACATATTAATTTAACCATTTAAAATAAGTTTACCATTTAAAGTCATTCATTATAAGAGGTGCCAAATATGCAATTATCAAATTGTTTGAAAAAAGCAACTATGAGATGATAGCTAGTTATTGAGCTCATTCACTGTGTGTGCGTGTGTGTGTGTGTGTGTGTGTGTGTGTGTGTGTGTGTGTGTGTGTGTGTGTGTGTGTGTGTGTGTGTGTGTGTGTGTGTGCTGCGTGTGTGTGTGTGTGTGTGTGTGTGTGTAGAGGTGTGTAAATGTCAGTGTTTCAGCACGGCGCTCTGATATTCTGAGAGAACAGCTGCTCTGTCCTCCAGCTCACTAAATACAGACATGCTAAGCTCAGAGAATGCTAGCGCACACACAACACACTGAGACTGTGGTCATCAACACACACATGATGTTCATTATTGCAGTATTATCTTTATTATATTAATATTCAGAAACAAGTAATAATTTGATGTTGGTGGATGTTTTTAATTTCCTGAACATTTCTCTCAGACCTTTTGAAATCATCATCCTTGTCACCATCTTTGCAAACTGCATAGCTCTGGCCGTTTTCATGCCCATGCCTGAGGAAGATACGAATAACACCAACAGCAACTTAGTAAGTCTCTCTCACACACAAATACAATAGACTCCACCTTAAGACACACCCAAAACTTATAGACCACACCCTCATACACTCCCTCAACATATAAAAGGCGCGTTCGACTTGAAGCAGCGCTGCGCCGAATGATCACCGTATTACATCCAAGTACTGCGAGAGCAATTCGAATGCATAGTCTGCTCTCTTATCGCTCTCGCGGTACTTTGATGTCCTACAGTGATCATTCTGCGCATCATTGCTTCAAGTCGAACGTGCCTAAACCCTTCCCCAATACCTCTAGACTCCTCCTAAAGACACACCCCAACATATAGGCCACGCCCTCAAACACCCCCTCAACACATAAACCCTTCCCCAATTCCTCTAGACTCCTCCTTAAGACATACCCCAACCTATAGGCCACGCCCTCAAACACCCCTCAACATATAAACCCTTCCCCAATACCTCTAGACTCCTCCTAAAGACACACCCCAACCTATAGGCCACGCCCTCAAACACCCCCTCAACACAAACCCTTCCTCAATTCCTCTAGACTCCTCCTTAAGACATACCCCAACCTATAGGCCACGCCCTCAAACACCCCTCAACATATAAACCCTTCCCCAATGCCTGTAGACTCCTCCTAAAGACACACCCCAAACCTATAGACCACGCCCTCATACAATCCCTCAACAAATAAACCCTTCCCCAATACCTCTAGACTCCTCCTAAAGACCCCCCAACCTATAGACCACGCCCTCATACACTCCCTCAACACATAAACCCTTTCCAAATAAATGTAGACTCCTCTAAATACACCCCCAACCTATAGGCCACCCCTCATACACTCCCTCAACATATAAACCCTTCCCCAATGCCTGTAGACTCCTCCTAAAGACACCCCCAACCCATAGGCCATGCCCTCAAACACTCCCTCAACACATAAACCCTTCCCCAATACCTCTAGACTCCTCCTAAAGACCCACCCCAACCTATAGGCCATGCCCTCATACACTCCCTCAACACATAAACCCTTCCCCAATGGCTGTAGACTCCTCCTAAAGACATACCCCCAACCTATAGGCCACACCTTCATACACTCCTTCAACACATAAACCCTTCTCCAATACCTCTAGACTCCTCCTAAAGACCCACCTCAACCTATAGGCCATCATACACTCCTTCAACATATAAACCCTTCCCCAATACCTCTAGACACCATATACACCTAAAGACACCGCCCCCAAACACGCCCTTATTATACAGTCTTCATCTGCTGTAGACAGTTTAAATACCCAAACTAAAATGTGGTTTATTTAAATGTTTCCATATGTATAAAGCATATCAATTTATTGTAAAACATTGACATTGAACTATATCCCAAATAAATCAGTGTTAAGATAGTCTGTTAGTCTTTTGGCAGAATAACTGACACCTAATGCCTGAGATTCATCCCACTAAACCCTAGTAAGCGTGCGTGACCTTGAGCCAGGTGACTGAAAGAAGCAGGTGCTTCGACCGCATGCCGCTGGGACGCCTGCATGTGTGGACACTTTAAAATTAGCCACAAACTCAAACTATATGCTCTCAGATGCTCGCAGCACTCTCTCATCACTGCGGTGTTATCTAAGGATGTTGTGCTTTGTAATATAATATGTCAGATTGTTCATTTTGTAATCAAGTCGACTTCAAAGCTTTTCTATCTATCTATCTATCTATCTATCTATCTATCTATCTATCTATGTACAGTATATGTCAATAGAAACAAACAGTGTTTGGTTCATGCTAACAGTAAATACCATTGACCCTTGGCTGTAAAGTTCACAGCGTCTGTGCCAGGGTCATTTTCAAAATGCCTCAGCTGAAACCAGAGGAAAGTGTCAAGCTCTAGCATCTCTTCATCACGTTTCCACCAAATTCGACATGTGTCAGTTGTCAGAATGTAAAAAGACATGTCGAGACAGATATTCAAAGTCAAAACAAAAGTGTTCTGAAGTAGAAAAGCCACAATCGACACCAAACACCTTGAGATGGTTGGTTGTACTTAAGTGTGCTGACGGCTCCATTCATCTCAATGTTTTGTGTGTGTGTGTCTGTTCACAGGAGAGTCTCGAGTACATATTTCTCATCATATTCACTACGGAATGTTTCCTGAAGATTGTGTCGTACGGGCTTCTCTTTCACGCCGATGCTTATTTACGGAACTGCTGGAATATATTAGATTTTGTCATTGTGACAATGGGGTAAGACAGACACACACACACACACACACCCTGAATATGGACAGAAAAATCCTACACAATTACAAACACTTACTGTGTGACGCCTCTCAGGTTGTTCACTGTTGTGGTGGACTTCATCAATAACATCAGCGGTGTGGAGGCGCCAGTGGAACAGAAAGGCGGGTTTGACATGAAAGCCCTCCGAGCATTTAGAGTCCTGCGGCCCCTGAGGCTCGTCTCTGGGGTCCCCAGTAAGTAATATCATCACCTTCCTCTGCTCACCTGTCTCATTGCTTGAGTTGGCTGGTTCACGTGTATTGTCTTCTCCAGGCCTGCAGGTAGTAATGAGCTCCATTCTCAAATCCATGCTGCCCCTGTTCCACATCTCTCTACTGGTCTTCTTCATGGTCACCATCTACGCCATCATAGGCCTGGAGCTTTTCAAATGCAAAATGCATAAAACGTGTTACCACGATGGCACAGGTGAGAAATGAGGAAAGATTTGAGAAACTCATAGGTGAAGGGAATTTACACAAAACCAAAATCTACTCAGCATGCACACAATGTCATAAGATGTTGATATTTAGTTACATTTTGGATGCGTCAGGTGACCAAAATTTAGTGTCAGTTCAACTTCTAGGGCCAGATTTACTAACAGCTTGAGCCAGCGCAAAATGTCTTTTGGCCTTAAAATAGTACTGTCAGGATTTACAAAAGATGCACAGTGGAAAAATTAGCACTGAAAAGGTGTGGACAGTTATTTTTGCATCTGAATTTATTGAATATTCATTTATAGGAGTTTCCCTTTCAGACATAAAATGTATGGAAGTAGAGTATTAAAATGAATCACGTAATGCAATTTACTAACGTTTGCACTGGTCAAATTACTGGTATTTGCGCCACTATTTAACGCCCAAAAAGCATGTCTTAAACTATTTTGTGCCTGTGATGTAATAGATCACCCGCACCCGATGAGCATCGGCTCTGCTTATTTGCGACCACGCTAATTTGCGCTGAGCTTGGTATATTGCGATGGTTGATATGTAAATTAGATTTTGGTTTTGGAATTGCGCTGTCGCACTTATTTGCCCTGTTTATTCAATCTGGCCCCTAATGTCAACATTAATTTGATGTCCAAAACTGTTGGACATTGATATTTTGTTGTTTTTAGGTTGTGTTATGAAGTAACCAAAATTCAACGTTAAGTCAATGTCAAATACTGATGTCACCCAGATTGTTATTCTCAACAATTATGCAACATCTGTCTTACGTTGGGGTCCAAATGTAGTTGGGGCCCTATATTGATGTCCAATGCCTGCTGAGTAAACTTACCTTAAATTTTTCCTTTCGCCATCTTCAGTAATTAAAAATGTAGGTTTGTGATCTATGCGCTGTCATGTCACAGATATCATTGCTATGGGGGATGATGCGCAGGCGGCTCCGTGCGCTGAGGCCGGTAACGGAAGGCGCTGCACTCTAAATGGAACCGAGTGCCACGATGGTTGGCCCGGGCCAAATAACGGCATTACCCACTTTGACAATCTGGGATTTTCTATGCTCACTGTATACCAGTGCATCACCACTCAGGGCTGGACGGATGTTCTGTACTGGGTCAGTGACACTTACCTTAACGGTTAAACAAAGAGCGGTGGTTCCCAATCCTGCATTTCTCCCAACTCTGAACATTTTGCATTTCTCCCCAACCGAACACAGTTTATTCAACTTATCAGCTTGTCAGTAGAGACTCCAAGACTTGAAATGGGTGTCAGATAAAGGAGACATCAAATTATGTTGGGAACCACTGAGATGAGGACTATGATGAGATGAGGACTGAGATAGGGATGCAAAGGCTAACTCTTGAACTATTACAGGTAAATGACGCGATTGGAATGGAGTGGCCCTGGCTGTATTTTGTGACTCTGATCCTCTTGGGCTCGTTCTTCATCTTGAATCTGGTTCTGGGGGTTCTGTGTGGGTAAGTCCAAACATTTGTGGTCTTCAAATCAGTGTTGTTCTACTGTCCATATTGTAGAATAATGGAAAAAATTAAGGCGTGTCCCAACTTTTGACTGGTAGAGTACTAAGATTATTTACAGTAACCTTCTTTAAAGGGATAGTTCACCCAAAAATGAAAATTATGTCATTAAATACTCACCCTCATGTTGTCCCAAACCCGTAAAACCTTTGTTCATCTTCAGAACACAAATTAAGATATTTTTATGAAATCTGAGAGCTTTCTGACAGCAACACAATTGACACGTTCAAGGCCCAGAAAAGTAGTATGGACATCATTAAAATAGTCCATGTGACATCAATGGATCAACCGTAATGTTATGAAGCTTCGAGAATACTTTCTGTGTGCAAAGAAATACAAAATAATGACTTTATTTAACAATTTCATCCTTCGTCGTGAACCACTGATGTCACATGGACTATTTTAACAATGTCCTTACTACTTTTCTGAGCCTAGAACGTGTCAATTGAGTTGCTATCTATGCATCTTCAGAAAGCTCTCGGATTTCATAAAAAAATGATGACAGGATTTATCTATTTACTGAGCAATTTAACTGTAAATTATCCGATACTAGTCCTTCTCTATGCTGTCAGAGGGTTCACTAAAGAGAGAGAGAAAAGTTCTCGAAGCGGAGAGTATCAGAAACTGAGGGAGTGTCAGCAGTTTGACGAGGATCTGAAGGGATACATGGAGTGGATCACTCAGGCAGAGGTCATTGACAATGACCAGGAGGGGCAAGGTGCTCAAACACACTCACAAACACACTTTAACAGGCTACAGTCATTGTAAATCGAGTCTGGTTAAATGTGGTACAATCATGTCTCCACAGGTCTGCTTCCACTACAGGATGGATCCGACACAGAAACAATCTATGAGCTGGATGCACTCAACAAACTCATGTATTATGTGTAAGTTGAGCGATCAACTGCTAGGAATGATTGACTGCATATCCAAAATGATTTTCTTCACATGCAAGTTCTTTGAATTTCTCTGTGTTTGCATTTTACAGTCGACATGCTCGTCACTGGAACCGTTTTTTTAGGAGGAAATGTCGTGCATGGGTGAAGTCCAAGTTGTTCCATCGGCTGGTGATTCTGCTGGTGTTCTTCAACACACTGGCAATTGCAACAGAGCACCATGGTCAGACCGAGTCTCTCACCAACTTTCAAGGTTCTGTTCTACGCCCACTAACATTATTCCTCATTAGGGATGTAACGATTAACCACAAGCCGGTTGAAATTTTATTCAAATATGTGATGATTCAAATCAGATGCTGAACAAATCGCAATACAATTGGAGTAGGAGTTTATATGAATGTATCTCCGAGGGGAACTGACTGTCTTTAGAAGGGTTTACATGGTATTTTCTGTTCATCTTGCCTCTAAACGATGCAAATTAAAGAAAAACTCCACTATTTTTGAAAATAGGCTCATTTTCCAACTCCACAAGAGTTAAAGGGTTGAGTTTTACCATTTTCGAATCCATTCAGCCGATCTCCAGGTCTGGCGGTAGCACTTTTATTATAAATTATAATGATCTAAATTAGAAATTATCTCATTTAGATAAAAACTGCTCATGCTCCATGTAATGTATGCTGCATCTTTGTTTCTGTTTATATGAAGATATTTATTTTATTTGTGTAACTTGCTTATTTGATTTGGGGTATGTTTAAAATTTCTGTTTAGTTTTGTTATATTTCAATTTCGTGAAGAAACATGCAGCAATAGCCGAATAAAAGGACACCTTCGCATTTAGTGTATAATGTCTTCAATCTCATTTTGTAAAAATGAAAAATCATGAAAGCAAAATCGTGATCCGAGTTGACGAGTTGAGTGAATCGTTACGTCCCTATTCCTCATTTATATCACAAAACAAGCCTTTATTATAATATCGCAAACCACTGCAATGTACTTTCTGTGATACCTTTGTCTAATAATTCAGTGAAAAATGCAACATCTTTCATCATTTACTCATCCTCAAGTTGTTTCAAACCTGTATGACTTCCGTTGTTCTGTGGAGTACAAAGAACAAACATTGTTATATTCACAATTTCTATTCATTTAATGAAAACAAATCTTGGAAATATACTAGCAATAAAAAAATATTTTATCTAGATTTTCCAGAAGATTATTTACTTTACTATTGTTTTTACCTTATTTGCAGACAATACCAATAAGGTGCTGTTATTTCTGTTTGCGGTGGAGATGTTTATGAAGATGTACGCGATGGGCCTGCCGTCGTACTTCATATCCCTCTTTAACCGTTTTGACTGCTTTGTGGTGTCTGTGGGAATCCTTGAGATCATTCTCGTACGCATGGATGTTATGACGGTCATGGGGATCTCCATACTGCGTTGTATTCGGCTGCTGCGCCTCTTCAAAGTAACCCGGTATGTGATTCTTGACCAGTGTTGGAGAAAGTTACTTTTAAAAGTATAGCATTTCAATATTGCTATTGCTTAAGTTAATTACTTTAGTTATTTTCTTATGGAAAGTAATGCATTACGTTACTTTTGAGTTACTTTTTAAATCTGGGAAGGGTATCATATTAATATTTAGTCTAGAACTACAGTAAGATCATGTCGATATTTAGTCTAGAACTACAGTAAGATCGTCTTTATTTTAGTCTAGAACTACAGTAAGATCATGTTGATATTTAGTCTAGAGCTACAGTAAGATCATGTCGATATTTAGTCTGGAGTTACAGTAAGATCATGTTGATATTTAATCTAGAACTACAGTAAGATCATGTTGATATTTAGTCTAGAACTACAGTAAGATCATGTTTATATTTAGTCTGGAGTTACAGTAAGATCATGTTGATATTTAGTCTAGAACTACAGTAAGATCATGTTGATATTTAGTCTAGAACTACAGTAAGATCATGTCGATGTTTAGTCTAGAACTACAGTAAGATCGTGTTTATATTTAGTCTAGAAATACAATAAAATCGTGTTGATATTTAATCTAGAGCTACAGTAAGATCATGTCGATGTTTAGTCTAGAACTACAGTAAGATCGTCTAGAAATACAGTAAAATCGTGTTGATATTTAGTCTGGAGTTACAGTAAGATCATGTTGATATTTTATCTAGAGCTACAGTAAGATCATGTCGATGTTTAGTCTAGAAATACAGTAAGATCGTGTTTATATTTAGTCTAGAAATACAGTAAAATCGTGTTGATATTTAGTCTAGAGCTACAGTAAGATCATGTTGATATTTAATCTAGAACTACGGTAAGATCATGTCGATATTTAGTCTAGAGATACAGTAAGACCATGTCGATGTTTAGTCTAGAGCTACAGTAAGATCATGTTGATATTTAGTCTAGAACTACAGTAAGATCGTGTTGATATTTAGTCTAGAGCTACAGTAAGATCATGTTGATATTTAGTCTAGAACTACAGTAAGATCATGTTGATATTTAGTCTAGAACTACAGTAAGATCATGTTGATATTTAGTCTAGAACTACAGTAAGATCGTGTTGATATTTAGTCTAGAACTACAGTAAGATCGTGTTGATATTTAGTCTAGAACTACAGTAAGATCATGTTGATATTTAGTCTAGAACTACAAGATCATGTTGATATTTAGTCTAGAGCTACATTAAGATCATGTCAATATTTAGTCTAGAGCTACAGTAAGATATTTAGTCTAGAACTACAGTAAGATCGTGTCGATATTTAGTAGAGCTACAGTAAGATCATGATGATATTTAGTCTAGAACTACAGTAAGATCATGTTGATATTTAGCCTAGAACTACAGTAAGATTATGTTGATATTTAGTCTAGAGCTACAGTAAGATCATGTCGATATTTAGTCTAGAGCTACAGTAAGACCTTGTCGATATTTAGTCTAGAACTACAGTAAGATCGTGTCCATATTTAGTCTAGAACTACAGTAAGATCATGTTGATATTTAGTCTAGAATTACATTAAGATCATGTTGATATTTAGTCTAGAGCTACAGTAAGATCATGTCGATATTTAGTCTAGAGCTACAGTAAGACCTTGTCGATATTTAGTCTAGAACTACAGTAAGATCGTGTCGATATTTAGTCTAGAGCTACAGTAAGATCATGATGATATTTAGTCTAGAGCTACAGTAAGATCATGCTGATATTTAGTCTAGAGCTACAGTAAGATCATGTTGATATTTAGTCTAGAGCTACAGTAAGACCATGTTGATATTTAGTCTAGAGCTACAACAAGATCATGTTGATGTTTAGTAGAACTACACAGTAAAACCATGTCGATATTTAGTCTAGATCTACAGTAAGATCGTGTTGATTTTTAGTCTAGAGCTACAGTAAGATCATGCTGATATTTAGTCTAGAACTACAGTAAGATCATGTCGATATTTAGTCTAGAACTACAGTAAGATCATGTTGATATTTAGTCTAGAACTACAGTAAGATCATGTTGATATTTAGTCTAGAACTACAGTAAGATCATGTTGATATTTAGTCTAGAACTACAGTAAGATCATGTTGATATTTAGTCTAGAACTACAGTAAGATCATGTTGATATTTAGTCTAGAACTACAATAAGATCACGTTGATATTTCTGCACTTACTCCTAATTTCTGTCACCATGGCAACACCAGAGCTGTCACTCAATACATCCGAAACAAAGTAACTGTTACTTATTTAAAAAAGTAACTCCGATATTTCCTTCTAAATTAAAAGTAATGCATTACTTTACTAGTTACTTTAAAAAAGTAATCAGATTACATACTTACATTACTTGTAATCCGTTACCCCCTTCACTGCTCTTGACACCACCATGAAGAACTAAGCTTGCACATCTATATCAGAATTTATTGGAATTATGCATGTTTTTCAGGTACTGGACATCACTTAACAATCTCGTTGCGTCGCTCTTGAACTCTGTGCGATCCATCGCCTCGCTCCTGCTGCTCCTCTTCCTCTTCATCGTCATCTTCTCCCTGCTCGGTATGCAGGTTTTCGGAGGGAAGTTTAATTTCCCAGACGAGCATGTGAGACGAAGCAACTTTGACAATTTTCCTCAGGCTCTGATCACGGTTTTCCAGGTGAGTCTTTCATTCATATGATGAGCAAGATGTTTCGATTCACAGCGCCTCTCCAGTGTCTCTGTTTCAGATTCTGACAGGTGAAGGCTGGAACTACGTCATGTATGATGGCATCATGGCTCACGGAGGTCCTGCCATGCCTGGAATCCTAGTCAGCATTTACTTCATCATCCTGTTCATCTGTGGAAACTGTATCCTTCAGTTCAATTCAAGTTTATATGTATAGCGCTTTTCACGATAAAAATCATTGCAAAGCAGCTTTACAGAAAATTTTAAGTTTCTACATTTTATTTAGGAGTACTTTATTTTACTTTTTAGCCATTTAGCAGAAGCTTTTATCCAAAGCGACTTACAAATAAGAAAAAGCAACTAAAACTATAAGTTAAAACTCTATAAATACTAAACACATTTAAGAAAATTGAGAAATTAAATAAAATGACAAATGCATATAACAACACTTCAAAACTAAACATTTAAATTACAACAAAAAATAAAGCTAAAAACAATTTCAAAATATTAAAACAACAAAAGGTATGAGTATACAAATGATTCTAACATGACACTAAGCCATATATATATTTATGTTATTTCATGTCCATGTAGTATTTTGAAGTAAAAAATACAATTTATTAAAACTAAAACTAAAGAAAATACCTATAAAGACATAATAAATTCATACATAATTTAACTAAAATTAAAATAGATGAATCAAACAGCAGTAGTTTCAGTAATCCTAGAAAAATAACTCTGTCAAACACACATGCTTACAAACAACAACTTACACATAGTAAGAATTGGTTATAAAAACTAAAACAGAAGTGAAACAAGCAGTAAGAAAGAAGATAAATAAAAAGCGATATTTATATCCTTTGGCAGTGTCCCTGCCCGGTGGAGTCGATGGTCTTTAAACTCTTCAGTCTTCACGCGAAGGCTGCCGCGGTAAACTACGCTTTTTATACCCATCTAACAAAATACTACTACAATTCAGCTGAACACACTTTCCTGTTAATCACAATAAATGGCCAAGCAAGCGCCCGACACTGACAAGAGACGCGATACAGTACGAGACCAAAAGCGTGATTTCAGCACGTCTCTAGGAGTAGTGGTCACTATGGCAGAAATGTACAGTACAAATAACGCAGTTATCTACAAATTACATGTAATCATACAGACGGTGAACACTATTAACTGCAATGATTACATGTTGCAATTGCGATTAAGTGTTATGATTAAGCAGAATTTGTTGATGTTCCATGGTTGGCATCATCTGAGGTCCTCTGATGCTTTGGCATCATATAATCTCAGGTGTTCGGTCATCTTTGCAAGGGTTGGATCCAGACTGAAGCTTGTGTAATTCCCAGTTAACCTCGGGATGCAATCCCGTGGCAGAATCAGAGAACACAATAGAGATGAAATTAGCGTTCAAACCAAGCAAAGATTGATAATGTTCCTTTGTTCAGATATACCTGCAGTACAAGATTGTGAGATGCATTATATGAATGATTGGCTAAAGAGATGCGTCTTTAATCTAGATTTAAACAGAGAGAGTGTGTCTGAACCCCGAACGTTATCAGGAAGGCTATTCCAGAGTTTGGGAGCCAAATATGAAAAGTTCTACCTCCTTTAGTGGACTTTGCTATCTTAGGTACTACCAAGATCAGTACTTGAAGTGGAAAAAATAAGTGCCTGTACCCCCTTATTAAGTACTTTTTAATAATTCACAATGTATGTATAGTGCCACAATTAAAAGTTTTCAATACAAGTTAGCACAAGTCAAGCTGCAATACCAAACAGGACCACAGGAGACGCCAAAAACCACTAAATCGCCTGCCTTTAATATACGGCTCCATTCAGAATCACTAAACCTCTGACCACCGCATAATCAGCCTTCATTATGAACACTCTTGCTTTTAAGCCAAATACACGCTGAAAATAATACTTTTACTGACATCTGGAAGTAAGTGACTATTCTCTCTGTCATTGCTGATTAAATCGGCCATGTTTTCTCTGCATTAGCGCTGTTTTGAGCGTTTGACTTCGTTCACTGGATCCTTGGACTTTCCAGGAGTTTACGGTTTAAAATGATGTGATTGCAAAAGCCAGCTTCTTTTCATTTTAAGATATGATTTTCGTTATAAAGTACTGATTCAAATTAGTTATCAATAATTAATTATTATTCTACAACTCCGCACGTCTCCCCTTCTCGTGGCGCACCACACAATGAAGTAGACCGACTCTGCTTGTGTTCATTCACGTGATGGGTCGAGATGAGAGGTGATCCCGCCTGGGTAGTGTGCTTTACATAATTTCTAATCATATATGGGATCATATAGCCTAATCACCCAGACCCTGACGATTTTACTCTGAGTACCGGCAACATGTCAGAAGTGCCGTTACGCACATAAAAAGTGCAGGTACTCTAAAGGCTAAAATGTAGAAGTGCCGGTACCTACCGGTGCGTACCAGCCCACTTCAAGCACTAACCAAGAGTCCAGAGTTGTGCGATCTTAGGGAGCGGGTTGGATTGTAGCGCGTTAGAAGACTAGTTAGGTCTAAATCATTTAGGGCCTTAAACGTAAGTAGTAATATTTTGTTACTGAAACCTTGTAACTTGTATCCGTCATGCAACACAAATGTGTGAGTTGTAGAAATGGCCTGTGATATGGATAAAGAATATGATTTTCCTGAGCGGTTAACTGCAGATATCCTCTTGAACGTCTTCTTGGCAATTGCGGTGGATAATCTGGCTGAGGCGGAGAGTCTGACCTCGGCTCAGAGAGAGAAGACAGAGGAGAAGAAGCGGAAAAGACTTCTTAGGTGAGTGCAAACATCAAATTGTAGGGAAAAGTTACTTTTTACAAACACTTCTGATGCTTGGTTTGTTCTTGGTGTAGAGAAAACCTACCTGATAAGGCTGAGGAAGAAAAGGCCATGCTGGCAAAGAAACTAGCCGAGCAAAGAGCCAAGATCGACGGGATTCCCACCACAGCCAAGGTCAAAGTCACTGACACAATTACACTATCATATGAGATTTAGTCACTAAGCAGATGCGTAATGAGACTTACAAATGAGGACAATTGAAGCAATAAAAATCAACAAGAGAGCAATGATATGCAAGTGCTATAACAAGTCTCAGTTAGCTTAACACAGTATATGTAGCAAGGTTTTATTATTATATAATAAATAAAATAAAACAGATAGAATAGAAAATGAATAGAGCAAGCTAGTGTTAGAGGGCTTTTTGTTAATTGTGTAATAAATAAAAGAAAACAAATAGAATACAAACAAGATTAGAGAAGCTAGTGTTATTTTTATTGTTTTAAGCAGTTAGTAAATTAATATAGTGCAAGTCTAAAAGGCATTTTTGTTTTTTTTTAAGAATAGAATCATAATTTTTTTTTTAAGAATAGAATCATATTTTTTTTTTTAAGATTTTTTTTTTTAAGAATAGAATCCCCCCCAAAAAATTTAAGAATAGAATACTTTTTTAAAGATTTTTTTAAAGAATAGAATCATAGTTTTTTTAAAGAATAGAATCAGATTTTTTTTAAGAATAGAATCAGATTTTTTTTTTTTAAGAATTTGTTTTTAAGAATATAATCTTTTTTTTTTATTCTTTTTTTTTAAGAATAGAATCATAATTTCTTTTAAGAATAGAATCATAATTTTTTTTAAAGAATATAATTTTTTTTTTTTTTTTTTTTAAGAATAGAATCAAAAAAAAATATATGATTTTTTTTAAAGAATAGAATCATAATTTTTTTTTAAGAATAGAATCATAGTTTTTTTTAAGATTTTTTTTTTTTAGAATAGAATCCCCCCCAAAAAATTTAAGAATAGAATACTTTTTTAAAGATTTTTTTTAAAGAATAGAATCATAGTTTTTTTAAGAATAGAATCAGATTTTTTTTTAAGAATAGAATCAGATTTTGTTTTTTTTAAGAATTCGTTTTTTAAGAATATAATTTTTTTTTTTTTTTTTTTTAAGAATAGAATCATAATTTCTTTTAAGAATAGAATCATAATTTTTTTTAAAGAATATAATCTTTTTTTATTTATTTTTTATTTTTTTAAGAATAGAATCAAAAAAATATATGATTTTTTTTTAAAGAATAGAATCATATATATATTTTTAAGTTAAGTATAGAATCCAATTTTTTTTTTTTAAGAATAGAAAAAAAAAATATTTAAGAATAGAGTGCTAGAAAATAGCGTTAAAGAATAGCCGAATCCACACCACAGCTATAACGATAAAGGCACTGATAAACAATATTGTTGGAATCACTTTCAGAACAATTTTTTTCCAGCTGATGATTGATACAAACATTGACAGCCAATCAGAATCCATCCTGAGAATTTAAAGCGACAGTCGCGCGTTAGCTTAGAATAAACAAACGATATTGTCCGCTTGTGTGGATGCTAATATCTTTATCGTTCGGCATTAGAGGGTCAAATAAAGACGGAAGAGATGTGTTATAAGCAGACTCTTGAAGAATTTGGAAAATATATGTTAACGGACATCACACTAATGCAAGATTTGGTCAATTTTTTCTACAAAAAAAATTAAAGGCTAATCTGATTTATTTCTTTATATTAACGTGCAGCTCAAAGTGGACGAATTTGAATCAAATGTGAACGAGATTAAAGATCCGTTTCCTCCAGCTGACTTTCCAGGTAAAACAAAGAATAATTTAGTGTAGTTTATTCAGTTCTTATGGCTTACCGTAAGGTCAGTCTGATGTTTTGATTGACTTGTTGCCTAGGTGACGATGAGGAGGAGGAGCCAGACATTCCCCTCAGTCCTCGGCCTCGTCCAATGGCAGACCTGCAACTGAAGGAGACGGAGGTGCCCGTGCCAGAGGCCAGTGCCTTCTTCATCTTCGGCCCACAGAACAAGTAAAATCTGATTTGTATTTCCATCACCGTCATGCATGTTGGGAGTTTCACTTGCCTGGTTTCCATCTAACGATCACAAAACATGTGACACTGGAGCACAAAACCAGTTATAAGGGTCCTTTTTTATTGAGATTTATGCATCATCTGAAAGCTGAATAAATAATATTTCCATTGATGTACGGTTTGTTATGATCGGACAATATTTGAAAATCTGGAATCTGAGGATGCAAAAAAATCTGAATATTGAGAAAATCACCTTTAAAGTTGTTCAAATGAAGTTCTTAGCAATGCATATTACTAATCAAAAATTAAGCTTTGATATATTTACGGTTGGAAATTTACAAAATATCTTCACTGCACCTGATCTTAACTTAACATATTAATGATTTTTGGCATAAAAGAAAAATTTATAATTTTGACCCATATAATGTATCGTTGGCTATTGCTATACATATACCTGTGCTGCTTATGACTGCTTTTATGCTCCAGGGACACATATGCGAATAATTTAAATTCCAACGACTAAATGACAACAAAATCGTCACTTTCTGATAAACTGGCACTAAACATCACTAGGAAAAGCCACTAAATATAATAATTTATATATATAATCAATTACCTTCAGAGGTGGATGCTGATGTTTGGGACAGTTCTGGGGTAATTATGCTTAGGCAGACTTTGCTCGGGCATTTAAGATCGACCGTAACGATATTTCAGAGATCGGTCCGTTGGTTAATCAGGTTATGCCATATCTGTCAGGTGCGGGCAATGGATGAGGGCGAGGACTCAAATGCAGGAGGGAAAATATATTTTTATTAATAATAATATAAACAAAACAATCAAAAACTACCCCGTAGGAGAAAAACAGACAGGCAAGGCAGGACATAAGGGATACAACAACGAACCAACACGAGACTGCAAACACAAGGAGATTTTAAAGGGAGCAATTGAGGAGGGTAACGAGGAACAGGTGGGGCAAATAAATCAATAATCAGGTAACAAGATGGGTGGGGTCAAGACAAATTGACATGAGAGCACATGGCACACAGAAAACTAAGACAGAAGCCATGTGCTCACACAAAACACATGGCCAGCAAACAAATCACCAGCCATGTGCAAAACAAGACACAAACACGCAGCTAATGAGAAAACTCATAAGAACTTGTGTTCACACAAGACAGCCAATGAATACACAAGCTGCATGCCACACAGCACAAGACATAACATGAATGCATGCAGCCGATAAAGCTTGAAATGCGTTCAACACAAAACACACCTGGACAGAAGAGCACATGGCCGAGCAAACTCGAGACCGCATGCTCACAAAATGAGACAGAACATGGAGCACGAGTGTCCGGACCGAAACTCAAGACAAGAGTGCCGGGATCCGAACACCACGCTCCAATACGAAACAAGGCACGCAGAACGAGAGAGCGCACGGCTCGAGAACACTCGAAGCCGCGTACATTGAAAACAGGATATGACGGGAGTGTCCGGGCTCTGTCATAAAACCATGAGTAACACTAGACCGAAGTGACAGAACCCTGACAATATCATCACGCAAAGTGACTTTTTTGGCGTGCATGTAGAAATGTATTCCCAAAATGCACTTCCATCTCCCATTAACCATTTTTTTGCACAAATAAAAAAAAACCTAGAGCGAGCGTTTTATTTTTTGACGTTTTCCTCACTCGTTAGTCAAAATGCTCATAAAAAACAGGCTGATGTAAACATAGCCACTGTTTATTTGGGTCTCTTTTGATTTTTCTCCTCAGGTTCCGCAAACTCTGCCATCGCATCATCAATGCTACAGCCTTCACCAACATCATCCTCCTCTTCATCCTCCTCAGCAGTATCTCATTGGCTGCAGAAGACCCCATCGACCCAATGTCCTTCAAGAACCAGGTACACAATGTCTAGACTCGCATATATATATATTGTATCTACCGTTGCCTTCAACAGCTTCCGTTCTTACCATGCTCCAGGTCCTGGCCTACGCTGACTATGTCTTCACTTCGGTCTTTACCGCAGAGATTGTGCTGAAGGTGGGATGAGAGTTCGGTGCGTGTTATAAGAAGCCGTTTTGTTGGGTTTTGATTCTGTGAATGGTTCAGTGCTTCTTTGTCCGCTGCAGATGACCACGTATGGTGCCTTCTTACACAAGGGGTCTTTCTGCCGTAATTCTTTCAACATCTTGGACCTGATTGTTGTCGGCGTCTCCCTGCTGTCCATGGGAATGGAGTGAGATTTCAGAGCAATCCGCCTTTTCTGATATAGAAATAGAGTAGACTTGGAGAAATAGAAATGTACATGACATGTCAAAGGCTTTAAAACAGTAGAATTATTTATGTCTCTTTTGTTCACCAAGCCTGCATTTATTTGATCCAAAGTAGAGCAAAAACTGTAACATTTTGAAATATTTTTACTATAAAAAAACTGCTTTTTATTTGAAAATATTTTAAAATGTAATTTATTCCTGTGATTTCAAAGCTGAGTTTTATCATTATTACATCACATGATCCTTCAGAAATTATTCTAATATGCTGATGCAAGAAACATTTTATTATTATTATTACGTGCTGGACAACGATTAATCGCATCCAAAATAAGTTTTTGTTTATATAATATATATATATATGTGTGTGTGTGTGTGTGTGTGTGTGTGTGTGTGTGTGTGTTATGTGTATATAAAGAGTCACACATATGGTATATATTTAGAAAATATTTACATGTATATATTTATATTCATATAATATTTAATTTATAAACATATTTTTCTTAAATATATACACATGCATGTGTGTGTATATTTATATATACATAATAAATATATACACAGTACACAATCATATATCATGTAAACAAAAACGTTTATTTTGGATGCGATTAATCGCGATTAATTGTTTGACGGCACTAATATTATTATCAATATTTAAAACAGTTGATTTTTTCAGGATTCTTTGACGAACAGAAATATCAGCATTTATCTGAAATAAAAAGCTTTTTTAACATTACACACTATACAATATTGATCAAAAATGACGATAAAGACATTTATAATGTTAAAAAGATTATATTTTCAAATAAATGCTGTTCTTCTGAACTTTATATTCTTCAAAGAAACCTGAAAAATCTACTCAGCTGTTTTCAACATAATAATAATAATACATTTTTTCTTGAGCATCAAATCTGAATATTAGAATGATTTCTGAACGATCGTGTGATTAAAGTAGTGATGCTAAAAAAAATCAGCTTTAATCATAGAAATAAATTACATTTTAAAATGTATTCAAATAAAAAAAACAGTTATTTTAAATAGTAAAAATATTTCAAATTTTTGCTGTACTTTAGACCAAATAAATGCACGCTCTGTGAGCAAAAGAGGCTTAACATTAAAAATCGTACTGTTCAATAACCTGTTGACTGGTCGTGTACACATACACGTTTGGGATTTTCCCACAAGTGTTCCTTTACAGTCCTCATATCTCTCCGCAGATCAAGTGCCATCTCTGTAGTAAAGATCCTCCGGGTCTTGAGAGTGTTGAGGCCTTTAAGAGCCATAAATCGAGCTAAAGGTCTCAAAGTGAGTCGTCTCAGAGCGTCTAGTTTTGGGTTTATTACATGACAATGTCTTTCTGTTCCTCATCCCGTCTTTGCTTGTTTTTAGCACGTGGTCCAGTGTGTGTTTGTGGCCATCAAGACCATCGGAAACATCGTTTTAGTCACGATGCTCTTGGATTTCATGTTCGCCTGCATTGGTGTTCAGCTTTTCAAGGTGAGCTAGTTCATCTATGCATGTATGATATTGGAATCTGGTAATAGAGAGACTTTAATTTGTTTTTTGTTCTGTTAATCCAACAGGGGAAATTTTTTTTCTGCACAGACCCGCTCAAAATGACGGTGGACGAATGCCAGTATGGTTCATTCTTTCATTCTTCACTCTTGAGATGTCAAAACTCTCCAAATCTACATGATTTTCTCTCTCTGTGATGCTCTCAGGGGGGTGTTTATACGACACCAGGAGCACGCTCTTCACGACATGGTGCTCGGTCAGCGTTTGTGGATGAACAGCGACTTAAACTTTGACAACATTTTGAACGGCATGCTGGCTCTCTTCACCGTGTCAACATTCGAGGGCTGGCCAGAGTAGGTATTTAATGAACTACTTAGTTTCATACGTGTGAACCGTGCTGGCAAAATGTGACCCTGGATCACAAAACCAGTCATAAGTGTGAAATTGAGATTTATGCATCAGCTGAAAGCTGAATTAATTAGCTTTCAATTGATGTATGGTTTGTTATGATAGGACGATATTTCAAAATCTGGAATCTGAGGGTGCAAAAAGATTTAAATATTGAGAAAATCATCTTTAAAGTTGTTCAAATTAAGTTCTTAGCAATGCATATTAATAATCAAAAATTAAGTTTTGATATATTTACGGTAGGAAATTTACTAAATAACTTCATGGGACATGATCTTAATATCCTAATGATTTTTGGCATTCATTTTTGTTATAATTTTGACCCATACAATCATAGCCACGGGAACGTATTTTGAGCAGGGGGGGGCTGAGAAAGAAATAAACTGGAGGGGTTGGGGGTCATCACGTGACAAGAGTGATGCAGTACATCAATTTTTCTATTGTTTTTTTTTTTTATAAAAAACTATATTGTGATTATTAATATAGACATTAATATAAAGAAAATAATTGGAACAAAAGATGCAGTGTTGCTTGGTAATTTTGCTTCTGAACCTTCAGAAAACTTTAACTCGATTTCTCTCAAAATTGACTCTGATTTAAAAAAAGTGCAGATTAATATTTTTTTGTCCAATTCTGACAACTCATATATCATTTTGAAAGACTTTTAATTGAGAATGTAAAACATAAAAATAACACATTTTTGACTCAATTTTTCAGCACGTCACATTTGTACAGTAGCTCTATTTGTCTTGACATACACGATATTGCCAAAAGTATTGGCACCCCTTCCAATGAACAGATTTGACTATTTTAGTAATTTCCGTCATTTCCATGAGTGCAAATCTTAATGTTTAAGCATATAATTATATTCTAGGCAATTGTGTGCTTCTAATTTTATAACAACAGTTTGGACAGGACCCTTTTCTATTCTAACATGTCAATGCATCTGTGTGTAAGACAAGGATCAGAAATAAATTAATGATTGATTGATTGAGTCAGTGTGGAAGAACTTGACTGGTCTGCAGAAACCTCTTCTGTGACTTTAAGAGCCAAAAACTCATCACCAAACACCAATGACTTGTACATATGGGTTACAATACATTTTCATACACTTCCAAAACGGTTGCAAAAGAGATGGAAATGCAATTTTTTAATACATGAATTTATGTTTCCATCTTTGTCGCCACAGTTTTAGAAGTGCCTTTTTCTGTTCTAAAGAAGGGGTGCCAATACTTTTGTCCATATAGTGTATGTAATAGTCATTGGTGTTTGGTGATGAGTTTTGGGCTCTTAAAGTCACACCAGAGGTTTCGTCCACACTGACTCAATCAATAATTTATTTTGAACCTTACCTTATACACGTATGCCTTGTCATGTTAGAATAGAAGCGGGTCATGTCCAAACTGTTGCTATAAAATTGGCATCCCAATACTTTTGCACAAAAACACATTTTCCTAATTGCACCTGTATGCGCAGTTTGTTGTATAAAGCCATCGACTCGAATTTGGAAAACGTTGGCCCAATTTACAACAACCGCATTGAGATCTCCATCTTCTTCATCGTTTACCTCATCCTCATCGCCTTCTTCATGATGAACATCTTTGTGGGCTTCGTTATCGTCACCTTTCAAGAACAAGGAGAGCAGGAGTACAAAAACTGCGAGCTGGACAAAAACCAGGTACCAAGCGTTGTCTCACACACGATGAAGTCACACGAGTCCAGATTGTAATGAGTTTTTTGCACGTTCGCAGCGCCAGTGTGTCCAGTATGCACTGAAGGCCCGACCTCTGAGATGCTACATCCCTAAAAACCCGCGTCAGTACCAGGTTTGGTACATCGTCACATCTTGTTACTTCGAGTACCTGATGTTTCTCCTCATCATGCTCAACACCATGTGTCTGGGGATGCAGGTGAGAACAATCCCAGGAACATATTAGGCCTATTTGAATATTACTTTGACTCTCATTTCTTTATCCTTCAGCACTGTAATCAGTCAGATCACATCACCCATCTTTCAGACAAGCTGAACGTCATCTTCACCGTACTGTTTACCGTGGAAATGATCCTCAAACTCGGCGCCTTCAAAGCTAAGGTGAGCCCCATTTAGTGACCATGGAGCACAAAACCAGTCATAAGTGTCAATTTGGGGAAATTGAGATTTATGCATCATCTGAAAGCTGATTAAATAAGCTTTACATTGATGTATGGTTTGACAGTATTTGAAAATCTGGAATCTGAGCGTGCAAAAAAATCATCTTTAAAGTTGTTCAAAAGAAGTTCTTATCAATGCATATTAATAATCAAAAATTAAATGTTGATATATTTACGGTACAAAATATATTCATGGAACATGATCTTAATATCCTAATGATTTTGGCATAATATAAAAATGTATAATTTTGGCCCATACAATGTATTGTACAAATATATCCGTGGTGCTTAAGACTGCTTTTGTGCTCCAGAGTCACTTCTTAAACGCTTAAGTGCAGCATACAGCTTTTAAGAAGTGTTTTCTCTGGTAGGGTTACTTCGGGGACCCCTGGAACGTCTTTGATTTCATAATCGTGGTGGGCAGTATTGTAGACGTCGTACTGAGTGAAATCGATGTAAGTTTCTCAATGTGCTTGACTTTAGTGCTGATATTGGCTTTCGCTCATCTTTTCTGGTCATTTCTTTATCTCCAGGTGGCTCTCGCTGCTCAGGGTGGACTGTATTGTCTCACTGGCTGCTCTGTAAGTATATATACACACATTTGTATTATTTCACATCTACACATCACAGCACGACTCTACAATTCAACAGAACTTATTATTATTATTCCTGCAAACAGAGCTGGGTAATAACTGACTGCGTGTAATCTGGATTACGTAATCCGATTACAAGTACTTGTAATTAGATTCAATTATGTTTTAAAATACTTTAGTATTCAGACTAGTTACTTTTTATGGATTACATGATGACATCACAATAGCAATAATATATAATTGCAATATTCATAATTTATTGATTCTCCATAATTCCTATTTTTCATCTTTTAAAATCTTTCTAAAATAGCCTATACCGCTTATAAACACTCAGAAAGTTCAGTTTTGTGGAGATTCACATAGACTAATCATTAATCAGGTGCTACACAGCATTTAAACACTGGATTTACAAAAACCATTTCATGTTTGAGAAGTGTTTCAACATCGCATCAACTACTGATGAACACATTCATATCACTCTCTAAGTTATTGAATCATGGGTATTTGGACATTATTAACACATTAAAATGCACTTAATCACAACATTTCTTCTCATCTTTCACCTAATATATTTCCTGAGATTATAAAATAAATGCTATTAAGATAATTATTTAAAATAAAGATCACATTTGCATGTTCTCGGTTTTCCAATGTTGGTCACATAAACAAAAATAGATATTTATAGATATAGTGTTTTATTTTAAAACGATTTCTTTTAATTTAACATTTATATGTTTATTTATTAGCTTTGCCTTTTCATTAAACTCACAAACCCCCTGCGGTTCCTTCACAAACCTTGACATAATGTTTAATGCACTGTAAACAAATGGGATATATTTGTTTACTCTTTGAATTTTTATGTCAATATGGTACAAGATTATCCTATTTAAATCAATGTGATAAACGCGACGGGTTAACAGTAATCCAAAAGTAGTCTGATTAGCTGTGACAATGCATCTGATAACAATTTATATCATGTAATTTGTAATCAGTAACGGATTACAACTTGTAAGTAATCTACCCAGCTCTGCCTGCAAATATACTCCAACATTGCAACTGAAAGGGATTCCCATGATTGAATTACTATCTTACATGTTTAACTCTTTTCAGGAAGTGAATCCGATGCAAGCCATAGCCGTAAGTACAGCTTCGATGTTGAAGATCGATGCTGGTGTTATCCACTGATTCCCAAGCGTCGTTCTTTGTTCCTCAGGACTCGGAGAACATGAGCGTGTCAATCACACTCTTCCGGCTTTTCCGTGTCATGCGTCTGGTGAAACTGCTCAACCGTTTCGAGGGCATTCGCAACCTGCTGTGGACCTTCATCAAATCATTCCAGGTCAGAGATGTGTGTTTATAATAGAGATGCACCGATCCACTGGCCACCCAGATAGCACACGTACGTCTACAATAAGTCTGTTAAAGATCTCTTGATCTGGAACGCATCTGCTGTGTACGAACATATGACAGACGTCTGTAAGATGCCAGTAAATCATAAACATCTTAAAGACATCTATTTGACGTCCTATAAATGTATTGCAGATGAGAAAATACGTCTTGCAGATGTACCCTAGTGAAAAATAAAAATTATTAAGTGTATACTACACATGCATACTTAAAGGGGTCATATAATGCCCATTTTCCACAAGTTTATATTATTATTTGGGGTCTTTAAAAGCAAGCCGTTTTGTGTGATTCTTCTTTAAATGTTAATGAGCCCTGCTGACTCCGCCCCTTTCTTCTGAGCTGCTCTCTGAGGGACTGTTTACTTTAGCCGCATTCATCGTGAAACTTGCTAATTAGCACATTATTAGGAAAGGCAGTTTGTAAAGATTAATTAAAAACCTTGTACTCACTTCTTCTGTAGATGAAGCTGGATCACGAATGATTCGCGTGAACATAGATGCATTTATGTAGATCAATGGCGCTCAGATGTCGAGAGTAAATTACGACTGCTATGTTCATTATTACATCCAACAACAAACACCTCAATCGCTTAGGAGTCATATTTGTCTATATCTGCTCCGGCGGTGAAACAACTGATGACAGATCACGTAAGACACCAGTGCAATCTGTGCTGAAACGCTCCTGTCAATCAAACTAATGTGGGCGGGGCCTCCGTCCGTGTGATGTCACACTGAGATCGGCTCGATTTGAGAAATGGGGTAAAGATTTTAGTAGATAAAAAAACACTGGGTGGATTTTATCATTATAGGGTGGTTGTGTACACACATTTTAGTTCAAACAACTTGTAAAAACGTGGTTGTAACAAACTTAAATGTTTGTGTTTTTCAGGCTTTGCCATATGTGGCTCTCCTCATCATTATGCTGTTCTTTATCTACGCCGTCATCGGCATGCAGGTAAAATACACCAACAATGAGTGCAATATACTCAGCGTTGTGCTAAATGATAACCTACCTGCTCTCTGTCAGGTGTTTGGCAAAATCGCACTACTAGACGGTACCATGATCAACCGTAACAACAACTTACAGACGTTTCCTCAAGCTGTTCTAGTGCTGTTCAGGTAAGTGTGAACGCTTTGCTGTACGAGTTTCTGAGCACATCTGTAAAGACACGTATCTGTCCTCAGGTGTGCAACAGGTGAGGGGTGGCAGGAGATCATGTTGGGCTGTTTGTACGGTCAACGCTGTGACCCCAAGTCAGAATACCTACCTGGGGAGGAGTACACCTGCGGCTCTGGATTCGCTATTCTCTACTTCATGAGTTTTTACATGCTCTGTGCTTTTCTTGTGAGTGTTGACTCTCGCTCACACATGCATATGCATAAACATCAACTTGCATGTTCAAGTCCTCCGGGGAAGTTTGTGTTTATGCAATATAGATGCACCATATATTTTGCTGACAAAGAATCTTTGGGCTTGAAGAAAATCCCAATTGAAATGATGACTTTGTGTTGGCATTCTTGTGCGTTTAACTCATAAATACGAGTTTTCTGTATTTGAACGTGCCATTTATGTGCTCTTTTGCAGATCATTAATTTGTTTGTCGCCGTGATCATGGACAACTTTGACTATCTGACCCGTGATTGGTCGATACTCGGACCGCATCACTTAGACGAGTTCAAGAAGATCTGGGCTGAATATGACCCTGAGGCCACGTACGCCAAATAACACTACTGTAACTTTAAAAATCAACATGCAATAGAATTTAAAACACATTTTGTTTCCATAATTGGACGCTTTTCAATAGGACATTCAATTTTGACTTGATTAGGAATTGGCTGAATAGTAAAAAAGTGTCTATAAGAGTGATTAAAAAAATAAAAGGTATCTCGTATTATAGCATTTAACTTATTTCTTTGCAATTATTTCCAAAGACGCGATATCACTATAAGACCAGGAATGCATATTAAAATGTACACATTTGGATTTCAGGTTGATTTTAAATTAAATGCATCTGATTATCTGTGTTATTCTGGTGTTGCTCTGCAGGGGGCGCATTAAACACCTGGATGTCGTGACTCTGCTGAGGAGAATCCAGCCGCCGCTTGGGTTTGGAAAGTTCTGCCCCCATCGTGTTGCCTGCAAGGTGAGACCAAAGACTGTAAAAATATGGACGTTGTGTCCGTGACGTAACCGTAGGTTTCTGAAGAGGATTTTTGAAGCTCAAAGTGGGTGGAGTCAGCCGTCGCCATCTTGGCAGCGTGTCACTCCCGGATAATCGAAAATGGGTAAACAGGCGGGTGGTGGGTGGAGCTGGTTGCTGAAACCACGCCCACCTAGCGCAACAATGGTGACAGGAGCGGCAATCCACCTGTCACTCAAGTGGCCACGCCCTTAATTATGCAGAACTTTAAGGCTTAATATAATTTAAATGGATGAGTAATTAAAATCACCCTCCTCACAGTTGTCATGAAGGGCAAAATTAGCCATATAGACCAAAACCACTTTTTGTACCAGGCTGTAAACATACTTTTTTCTGCTGTAAAGTTGGGCATTTTAACATGGGAGTCTATGGGACTGACTCCCTTTTGGAGCCCGCCTCTAGTGGCCAGTCGATGAACTGCAGTTTTAATCACTTCCATGTTGGTAGAGGGAGCGGGAGGTTGCCGCTTGGGTGAGACACATTTAACACATTCATATGCACATACCAGTATAATCATTCATTTTTTGGTGTTACCGTGTTGGTTTCCAGAGACTGATTTCCATGAACATGCCTCTGAACAGCGATGGAACTGTGACGTTTAACGCAACGCTGTTCTCTCTGGTCAGAACGGCACTGAAAATTAAAACCGAAGGTTCGAGGCATTATTTACTATTTGATACACTGTAAAAAACATATGTATTTTTCAGTTCTACTTCAAAAATTAGGGCCAGTTTTACTAAAAGTATGTGCCAGGTTTTACTAAAGATGCGTGGTGAAGAATTAGCGCTATTATTATTACTGAATATGCATTTCTAGGAGTTTCAGTTATGGGAGGAGATTATTAAAATGAATCACGCAATGTGTTTTACTAACATTTGCGCTCGTCAAATTACTAGTATTTGCGCCATTATTCAACGCCCAAAAAAGCATGTAAAACTAAATGTAAAAATTCGCTAATTTGCGCTGCGCTTGGTATATTGCGTATATGGTATATTTTTGATTTAGCAGGTCGCAGAAATGTATTCCCCCCCCATCGGCGTTGTTTTGAAATTGCGCTCTCGCGCTAATTTACCCTGATTCGTAAAACTGGCCCCTATTGTTTAATTCAATGCAACTTTTTTGTAATTATTTGTACAATTTACAAGCAATTTCTGGTTACACTTTATTTCGTTAGTCCACTTTAGACATTCTACTAACTATAAGTAACTATGTAACTACATGTCAACAAACTCTCAGTAGGGTAGGTTTAGGGTTAGTAGAATAAGTTGACATACTTGCAAAGTTTCTCATAGGCAGTATGTTGTGGACCCATCAAAATAAAGTGTTAGAAGATATTAAACAGGCAGTCAACTAATACTCTAATGACTGCTAGTCGATGTAGTTGCAAAGTTACTTACTGTTAGTAGAATGTCTAAAGTGGACAATTGAAATAAAGTGTTACCTAATTCCTAAATGAAAATTGTCTGAAATAGATTTATGGAAATGGTGTGCATGCATACCCATTAAAGCATGAATTCTCTGCATTTTGATCCATCAGGTAATTTCGAGCAGGCTAACGAAGAGCTGCGTGCAATTATTAAGAAGATCTGGAAACGCACCAGTATGAAACTACTTGACCAGGTCATCCCACCAATCGGGGGTAATGATGTAACACAAATAAAACGAATGATACAGAATAATAAACTGCACCAATGTTAGCATTATTAAATGTTTCTTAAAATCCCAGACGATGAGGTAACAGTGGGGAAGTTTTACGCCACGTTCCTGATCCAGGACCACTTTAGGAAGTTCCTAAAGCGCCAGGAGGAATATTACGGATACCGGCCCAACAAGAACAACAAGAACACCACAGAGATACAGGTCTCTTCATCTCCGCATGTGTTTCACGCGACGATCAGACGGTCTCAAGCTCAATCTCTCTTTCTCTCAGGCGGGTCTGAGGAGCGTCGAGGAAGAAGCAGTGCCTGAGCTTCAGCGGGCCATTTCTGGAGATCTTCTGAACGACGAGGAGATGGACCGAGCCATGAATGAGGCCGGAGAGGAGGGAATCTACAGGGTGGGGGAATTAAACTTAATCAAATTAAGTAGAGAAAGATTAAAGCGATAGTTCACCTAAAAATGACAATTCTGTCATTAATTATTCACCCTCATGTCGTTCCTAAACCGAATTTTAGAGAAAACACAATTTTCACACGTAACAAAATAAATATGACCATGTTGTGTCGATCATGTTTACACACAGCTTCCGAAACTTTCGCCCATCATTAAAAATTTGCATTAGGTTCGATTTTCTGCAACTTGAGACTGGTTTTGTGCTCCAGAGTCACATATAAGGTAAATGTGTGAATGCATAGTCTAATGTGCGCACTTTTGGAGTAAAGTTTGTATGTTGTGTAGCGAAGCATCAAAAATATGGACGCAAACACGATTGAACGTCTACGGTTTCTTGTTATTCTGATCAAAATATGTTTGACTTCTCTGATTGAGTTTGCAACGTTTTTTTTTTACACCCCCCCCCTCCTGTTGTTCACGAATTGCACCGTGTGTACGCGGATACATTGTTTACATTATATGATACTCTCCAAAATGGTGCTATAGTGTGACACGGAGGAGATTGTTGAATAAAGTCGTTATTTTTGTTTTCTTTGTGAACAAAAAGACATCACTGATGTCACGTGGATTATTTTAACGAAGTCCTTGCTACGTTTCTGGACCTTGATCGTGGTAATATCCTTGCTGTCTATGGAGAGTCAGAAAGCTCTCGGAGTTCATCAGAAATATCTTAATTTGTGTTTTGAGGAGAAAAGAAAGACTTATGGGTTTGGAACGACACAAGGGAGAGTAATTAATGACAGAATTTACATTTTTGGGTGAACTATCCCTTTAATACGTGGACAGTTGTATCTCACCTCTCTCTTCTTCTGTACAAAAGAGAGCAGGCGGCCTGTTTGGAAACCACGTGGATCCGTTCACGATGGAGAGAGGGACCCCGATGGCCACCCATGTGACCAGCCAGCGCCCCCTACAGATCACAGACAGCAGGGCGGAGGAGACGGAGGCCTCGGCCGCATACGTTCATTACCACGGCAACACCAACGCCAACAATAACACCAACAATACCACCAATACCAACAACAATACCACCAACAATACCACCAATACCACCAATACCAACAACAACGCCAACAATACCACCAACAATACCACCAATACCACCAACAATACCACCAATGCCAACAATACCACCAACAATACCACCAATACCAACACCAGACAGAGGTGAGAGCGAAGAAAAAAACAACATAAAAATAACACGATGTTACATTTGATGGATTATGTCAACACTGTTACCACAATGTCAAAACTAATTTATTACTGATCACACATTGGGTTATTTAAAAGTCTTTTAATCATGTTTTTATTAGTGCCATGTGCTCTTAGCTTTAGCATGTTGGTAAAAATAAAATATAATTGGTAAATTCTGTTACCGTCAAACTCTGTTACCAAGGTTACCAAGACAACAGTGTAACAGAATTAACAGTCCACCAGATAATTCTGTTACTTATAGGGACAACTCTGTTTATGAACTATTTTCACAAAAAACAATCAAATTGTTGTTTAAAATCTCATAAATATTATTGAGATATTTTTGCCCCCTTATAATATTTATTTTTATTGGATATTGTATATAATACATATTCAGATGAAAAATATTTGCTCCAAATGGACGGTTCAACAAAGACATGGGTATTTTTTCCATTTTTAAGGTATGCATTGGTAAAATATTATCTCAGTTTTGGAATGCAAGGACTGTTTGTCTAATGAAACAATAATGATTTTTCCTGTTATGGTTTATTGTTATTTCTACACCTTGCCTAATGTGTCCGTAACAGAGTTGACAGACATCTGTTTTTCATTAAAAGCAATAAAGGGAGTAACTTGTGTTTAGCAAGCACTAATTAATTAAAATTGAATATCTTTTCAATAAGATACTGGAAAGAATTTCTGTTCTTCTTTCTTAACGTACCTCCGCCCGTATGCTCTCATCTTCCAACAGACATGAACTCAATTTCCCATCATGCATCAGTGCATCCATACAGTACGGTCCAGTGAGTGCAGCCGAGTTCCTCATCCAGGAGGTGAGATCAAACCTTCACAGATATCAGAGATATAAAATATCATCTTAAACTTCATATATGTTCTCAGGCTCTGACCGCTGGAGGTTTGGAGAGTCTGGCCAGCGACGGATGTTTTGTGTCCGTGACGAAGGCAGAGATGGCCGAAGCCCTTCAGATGGATCTCGCCATGCTGGAGAAGAAATCAGCAGCCGTTCTTATTAATAAACCTAAAGAACAGTGTGTGTTTGGGATGAAGAAGACGCCAGTGTCTCATCAAGACAATACACACTACCAGGTGTAACGGGTGTGAGAGAAGACATGATTAAAGGGTCATCATCGGGACTCTGGTATAACTGTGAGGACTGAGCCAGAACTGCAGAAGTGTTCAAACATATACTAAATAAATAAATTAAAAATAATCATAAATAAAGAATAAGTTAACGGACTGATAATTGGTTGGAAATTACTATATAGCATATGTGAATAAATTAAATATACACTTAATTTACAACATATTTTCTAACAAAACACTTCTGAAAAGTGACTCTTCTAAATTCTTTGGATTTAAAACTGTGATTAAACTTGATGTGAATATAGCATGTCTCGACGTTAAGACATAGCGAGTAAACTAAAACATAACATGTATTTACTTATTATTAAAGATTAAGTTATTTTAGCAGTTTGTGTTGTCTTATTATCATCTTTAAGACAACTGTCTGTCGCAACCCACATTAAAAATACTATAGTAATTTAATCCTATTGTTTTTGAACCGTATATTATAGTATTTACAACACTTTGTTAATGAATGCTACAGCATGATGTAGTATTAACTATAGTAAACTGATAAACTGTAATAATTACTGTAGTATACTTTAGTTTTTACTACAGTAAACTAGTGTATTGTAGTATAATATACCCTATAGTTGTAGAAAACAGTATTGGGTAAAGTAGTTTAGTTGTTATATTACCACATAAACTATAGAATTACCACAACAAATTAATTAAAGTTATTTACTATAATATGGTTTAAAAACACTAAAGTATTTACTATAAATTAGTGTTTTTTTCATGTGGGGTAGCCTAATATTTCGCCTCATGAAAGGACAAATAGCCTAATTGCAGTTTAGACAATACAAACACAAAGAGACTAGCACTTGTTTGCAGCCTAAGTGTTTATATGTCTTCCTGACCCACTTTTAAACGAACCTGTCAACTTTGACTTGTTTTAACCGCTGTTGTATCTAGTCAGAGATCAGCTCTGCGCGCGCTTCCCGCCCTGGGTCACGTGAGCGCCGCGCTTTTATTGGATTAACGGTTAATCCGCGCGCACCAGCCACTGTCTCGCTCTCCGCGGGATCTTTGTGCAGGACTCTCAATGTTTTGAACGCAGACTCTAAGGTAAGTAACAACTATTATATAGATTGATGAAAATAGAAATGTATATAGATATTTCTATAACAGGTTACGAACATCAACTATGGTTTTACTACAAATAAAACCAAAAAAGTAATAGTTTAACCATGGTGTTTGTAGTAAAACATGGCTACGCCCATGTGTTTAATTTATTGTGGAATACTAGTTTGTTAGAAAGTTACACTCGATCTTATTTGCATGTTTATTAGCAATACATTAAATAAGTCTATTTATTCCCTTAATGTACATTGGATGTACATGATTACTGGACATGTACCAAAGTAATTTAATAAAATACTTTAGAATTCCATGTACAAAGTATAATATATGAATATGATATTCAGTATCATTAAATATATCAAAGCACCATGGTATTCAATAAGATATTATTATTGAACTATGGTGCCAATCTAGTTGGACATTTAATTAAAAACAAACAGATATTTAACAGCGTATTTTCATCTTCAAGAAATGGCTAAAAACACATCTCTTCCATCTATACTTGACCCATAGCACTCTCTACTCTATCTACTTGTTTTCTTTTATTTATTATAAAAATATATATAAAAAACTTGCTACGTGTACTGCGTTAGGCTAACTAAGACGTATCACAACACACATCATTGCTCTGTTGTTGATTTGGATAAAAGCGTCAGCTAAATTACTAAATGTAAAGGTAATGCAAACAAAAAAGTGTTGCTAATTTGATTAGTTTTATGACATAAAACTCATGATTTTATTGTGTGCATGGGTACTTGAACATTTCCAACACATTTTACCAATGCGGTGATAGTATTGATAACCATGGTCATTTGTTAATTTATTATGGTTATATAACATAATTTATTTATTATTATTTAAATGGGTCACATTTGCGCAGGTTTGGAAAGGGTTACCGGGTGTCTGTTGGGTTAAGCTGGACCTATAAGTCAATGTGGGTCAGTTAAACGGGCTTAAGGAGTTTATAATATTACGGTGTTCCCCATATGGACTGTCTTACCAGTCTGCAGGTGTCCAGAAGATCATGACGGAGGAGCACGTGACAGGTGGTACATACCTGTCCCGATCAGGTAAACCTAAAAACACCACTTCCAGAACTAAAAAATTAATTTCTGCAATCTCATGAAGTGATTTAACATCTCAATTTACAGACCGCAGGATGACTGTAGGAGCAGAGGGCGGGGCTGATATCACAAAGGAGGTGTGGCCTGCCCAGCCACGCCCTTCATCACATGACCGGGTCACACTAGTCGTGGACGGGACTCATTTTGTGGTGGATCCTGCCGTATTCACAGTTTACCCGGATACGGTGCTTGGGAGGTACTGAACGTAATCATTTAAAGGAATCGTTCAGACAAAAATGAACATTCACTCAGATTAGGATGAGCTTGTTTCTTCGTCAAATTTGGAGAAATGTGTCAATGGATGCAGTTAATGGGTGCCAGCAGAATTATAGTCTGATAAAAACATCACAGCACTCCAGTTCATCAGTTAACATCTGGAGAAGACAAAAGCTGAAACTAATCCATCATTAAGACGATGCTGAATTATTCTTTAAATCGTACCTAACGAGGTGTGTTTTCTCAGAATGTTCGGTCGAGCACGTCAGCACAGTTTCACGCGGCCAAACGCTAAAGGTGAATATGAAATCGCAGAAGGCATCGGTGCCAATATCTTCAGAGTGATACTGGTACGTAATGATCCCAAATTCCCTCAAGTTCACTGTCAGTTTGATTCTACGCAATTTTAACGCTATTTCCCTCGTCCAGGATTATTACCGTGTCGTGGGATCACGACAACCCTCCGCCGATGGGAGAGGAAAACTCGCAACGTGAGCGCACTTTTATTAGCGCAAAAGAACAGCGAACGAAATCTTGAAATTCTAGAAACAAGCTACGTCCCAAATTAATAGTTACTACATTCGGGGCCAGATTTACTAACAGACGCAAACCATCTTTTGGCGTTAAAATAGTACTGTCAGGATTTACTAAACATGCATAATTAGCGCTGAAAAGGCGTTATTTTTATTACCGTTATTTTAGCGCCTAATCTTATTGAATATGCATTTGTTGGAGTATCCCTTTCAGATGCTAAATTTATGGGAGGGGAGTATTAAAATGAATCACGCAATGCAATTTACAAAAATTTGCGCTCATCAAATTACTAGCTTTCATTATTTAAAGGGATCCCTGGGTATTAAGACTTGTATGGCTTAATATAACGTAAATGATGTCTCTTACTGAAGTAAAAAAAACATCAAAGTTATACATATATATGTTTTATACATATTTTGGACTATGGCCATTATTCTGATGACGTAAAATGGTTGCACTCTGTTAGCTACTAGCGTTACCTGTTGCTATTTTTACCACAACGCAACTGGGAAAATAAAATACTGATATGATGAGCTCAGCTACCGAAAGAGTTTACAGGTGGCGATGGATTTAAGCATAGGTTTAAACCAATGCTGTACCATCGATTTTTCCCTACACGGAGTCTAAACATCCCAAAAATCCACGCTGAGAAACTCCTCTAACGGCCGCGCGTCATATTAGCATCGGCATGTTTACATCCTAACAGATGGCATCTAGCATTTCTTGTCTAAGCTCTTTCAGTAGCTGTGGACTACTAAAAGACTTAAGGGGGTCGCACACCGAACGAGAAGTGCAGCGCCGCGTCGCGCCATGTCTTTAATATTCGAACACATTGTTTTCTATGTGTGTACGCACACCGGCGGCGTCATTCGGCGTCTGTCCGCAGCAACGGGATGCTGTTCAAATTCCTGCCGCGCCACAGAGCGCCATCTGCATTGTTTTATATTAAATAACATCATATTTGTCTCAAACCGTTGTTAATACATTATACCAAGATACCACTGCTGCAAAATACTGTACACATTAGTTTTACAGCTTGAATAAAATGTAAACATATAGAATTAAATGTATTTAAATGTATTTCTCTTGAGACATTTTTACATATGCAAAATATTACAGTATAGGCCTATATAACAATTGTCTGGCGTGATTACATTCACTGTCGTCGGTTGCTATCTACTGGATATACCAGGACACAACCGTTACAACACACTTCAGGTAATTTATCAGTATCGAATGTGCGCGTCTGGTGTGCGATACCTCGAGTTATCCTAGACGCGGCGCTTCTCGTTCGGTGTACAACCCCCTTTAGCTATCAGGACTAAAGTGGAGAGAAGACAGAAGCATGTCTTTAGGAAGTTTTATTCGTCCACAAGCATCTTCCCATTATATTCTCCTCTTCTTATCGCTAGGAAAGTCTTACATTGCTTCTCTTGTTGCCCTTCGACTGAAAATTGCAAGCAAAAGCCACACAATGTGGTATCGTATCAGTGTTTTGTTTTCGGAGTTGTGTTGCGGTATAAAGCACCAGTAGCTCACCGAGTGCAACCATTTGACGTCATCGATGCAGAATGTACCGTGCGCATAAAATAATGCCGCCCCCATAGTCAATTTGTTTTAAATAACATACATTTTCATGGGTTTTCTACTATATATTTAAATAAGAGACATTATGTTATATTAAGCTATACATGTCTTAACACCGGGATCCCTTGGAGAAGTGGGCGGTAGTTTGCGCTGCACTTGGTAGATTGCGTTGGTCACTAGCATGTTATCAGTTAATCACCCGCCAGGAATTGACACGCCCCTCTGCGCTGTTTTGGAAATGCACACTTACGTTAATTTGCCCTGATTGGTAAATCTTGCCCTTTGTTTCGAAACATACTAGTCACTTGCTAATCATGCTAGCAACTTGCTAATCATGCTAGCAACATGCTAGCAACATGCTAGTCACATGCTAACAACATGCTAGTAATTTGCTAATCATGCTAGCAAAATATGCTAGTCACTTGCTAATCATGCTAGCAAAATATGCTAGTCACTTGCTAATCATGCTAGCAAAATATGCTAGTCACTTGCTAATCATGCTAGCAACATGCTAATCATGCTAACAACATGCTAGTCACATGCAAATCATGCTAGTCACATGCTAATCATGCTAACAACATGTTAGTCATTTGCTAATCATGCTAGCAACATGCTAGTCACATGTTAATCATGTTAGCAACATGATAGTCACATGCTAATCATGCTAGCAATATGCTAGTCACATGCGAATCATGCTAGCAATATGCTAGTCACATGCGAATCATGCTAGCAACATTTTAGTCAATTGCTAATCATGCTAGCAAACATGCTAGTAACATGCTAATTATGCTAACAACATGCTAGTCACATGCTAATCATGCTAACATAAAGCTAGTAACATGCTAATCATGCTAGAAACATGCTACTTACATAACTGACTCTATCTAATATTTCTAATCTATCTAGCTATCTAATCAAAGCTATATAAATAAAGGTGAATTGACTGTCTAAACCATGCTAGTTACGTGCTAGTAGCTTCTTAATTATGCTAATTGATAAATACATGTCAAGCTTTTAGAAATACTTCTATCTATCGATCTATCTAAACGTTTAAACTGTGTCAAGCTAATCATGCTAAAAACATGCTAGCAACAATATCTATGTAATCCATCTATCTACATTTTCAAGCTTTTAGAAACGCTTTAAACTTTCAGGCTAGGCTTTCTCAAGCTAACCAAAAGTTTGTCTTAACAACTTTTTTATCAAGTTTGTGTTAGTCACATGACTTCCAGCATGTGTTGCGTCATCCTATTATTTTCGAACACGACTCTTTTGGCATACATATTTAGACGCATCTGCTCTCTTGTTACTCAAGTCCTCTACAGCACCAATATGCAGATATCTTGAGAGCCTAGAGAGATTGCATCATTTGTGGTCATGGGAGTGGGCGGAGCTAAAGAGCATTTGGCAATCTTTTCTGCACAGCATCATGGGTAATGTAGTTTCCACTGTTTCACCAAATTCCACTGTTAAACATGATTATTTAAAAAATAAGTTAACGTAATGCAGGCTGACGGCTTTAACAAAAGACAAAAATACAATACTTATTGACTTTAATGAGAGAATAAATTATAATCCCATGAAACACAATATAATTGAAATAAAAGGATGAACTACAAATGTATTCATTTAAAGCTGTTGATTATATCTAGAGAAATAATCTATTTTAAGTTTGTTGCATACATATATACAAATATTTTGAGAGTTTCATGGGAGTGGGTGGAGCTAAAGAGCTATTGCCGTAATTTGCTGGCCACAGTTCTCAAATTGGTGGAGTTTTCTGTATAGCATCATGGGTAATGTAGTTTTTTTACAAGTCCAACATGACTAAAGCTTTTGTATATATATATAGAGAGAGAGAAACAATCTGTTTTAAGTTTGTTGCAAAATATGCATAAATATATACATTTATTTAAGTATTTTGAGAGTTTCATGGGAGTGGGTGGAGCTAAAGCGCTATTGACGCAATTTGTTGGCCGCAGCTCTTCAATTGGTGGAGTTTCTGCACAGCATCATGGGTAATGTAGTTTTCACTACCAAGTCCAACATGATTAAAGCTGTTGTTTATATAATATAGAGAGAAACAATCTATTTTAAGTTTGTTGCAAAATATGCATAAATATATTTAAGTATTTTGAGAGTTTCAAGTGGGTGGAGCTTAAGAGCTATTGCCGCAATTTGTTGGCCGCAGCTCTCCAATTGGTAAAACTTTCTGCACAGCATCATGGGTAATGTAGTTTTTCCACCAATTCAGCTGTTAAACATGATTGTTTAAAAAATAAGTTGTGAAAAAATGTGAAAAGACGGCTTAAAAGCATAAAGCATTGATTAATGCCCTCAACAAGCAAGTCTTTAAAGGTTTGTTATCATGATTAGAACCCGACTCGACTCTTTCAGGATACCCCACCTGTAAGGAGAAGGTGAAGCGGCGTCCAGGTGGGAAATCCGAGGTCATCTACAGCTACGTCCAGCGTCCCTTCATCCAGCTGTCCTGGGAGAAAGAGGAAGGGAAGAGCAGACACGTGGACTTCCAGTGCGTCCGCAGCAGGAGCGTCCCGAACCTCATCACTGCCATGGGGGAGGGGCCTATGCGGGACGGGGCCACGCCCACTCCGCAGGTCGACGAGTTAGATCAGCTGAACGGCCCCGCCCCTCATGGCCTCGACCAATGACTGATGAATTAAACTGTTGGAGCTGAAAACTCTGACTGGACGATAATACAACTCATACATATTCATTATTCGCTCATTAATATTCACCCACTCATTTCATATTCATATAAATAGACATTTCATCCCTGTCACTGGTTCAGTCTCATGAATAGATGACCTTTGAACTTTAAAGTACTTGATATCTGTTCACTGTCGTGTCCTTGAGCAAGTTCTTGCAATTACTGCACTGCATTTGGCTTTGGATAAAACAATATTAGCTAAATCAATAACCAATTAATCAAAAAGCAATCACTTTTTTATTATTATTATATATTAGCATTATTGTAGAATTAACTCTAGTGAGGATGTTCTGTCTTTCGGCGCCATCTAGTGTCAAAGAGTAATGTGGTGGATAGAAAATAGTGTAAATATTACTTATAAAACACTTTTTAAGCATTTCCGTTGTTTTATATAATTTTTAAGTGGTTTTCAATAAAAGCATCTGCACAAAAGTTTGGAATAATTTAGCTTTTTAAATGTTTTTCTCCTATGTTTTGATATTTTATGCTCACTAAGGCTGCATTTCTTGGATTAAAAATACAATAAAACCACTAAAATTGTGAAATATTATTACAATGTACAATAACAATTTTCTATAAGTATATGTTAAACTCTAATTTATTTCTGTGATCAAAGCTGTATTTTCAGCATCATTACTCCAGTCACATCTTCAGAAATCACAATAATATGCTGAGTTATTGTACATTTTATTAATAAAATCATAACTACTCCAAACTTTGATTGGTATAGAGACATAACTCGTTTTATATCTTTGTCAATTTACCCCCAAAAATGAAAGAAGTGAATTAAAAAGCATTTAAAATTTTTATTGCATATAATTATAAACTTTAAAAATGCACTTTTTGGACAAAAATAAAATATACTGAAGATACAAACACACACAGCTCTGCGTAAATGATTAAATACGGTTAAATATCAATATACAAATATTGAATAATGCACTGCATGCTAGATGAGAGAAAACAAAACAGGAGAGTCTTTTCCAAGAAGCTACTATTGAAATAAAAGGCTTTTATGTGACACATAAAACTACAGATGATGAAAACAAATTGAATAATCGTACCAAATATTGATCGTACTGACATAAGAGAGTCCTGAAGCCAGATTAGCCGAACAAACATAGCCATGAACGCTCATAACGAGAGGCAGAAACGCTTCAAACACACGCTCACACGATAAAAAACCATCCGTATCATATAAACAATAACTGCATCTATGGGGCGCCACCCATAACTTGTCATAATAATAAAAAGCTGATGGACAAACATGAGGCTTTCTAGCCCTAAAAATGATGTTATAAGACACCAAATACAGTATATACACTACCAGTGAAAAGTCTTTGAACTGTAAGATTTTTTTATGTTTTATTTTGTAGAAGTCTGCATTTATTTGATCCAAAAATACAGCAAAAGCAGTACAATTTAGAAATATTTTTACTGTCTAAAATAACAGTTTTCTATGTGAATATGTGTTAAACTCTAATTTATTTCTGTGATTAAAGCTGTATTTTCAGCATCATTACTCCAGTCACATGATCTTTCAGAAATCATACTAATATGCTGCATTATTATTATTATATTGAAAGCCGAGTAGATTTTTTTCAGGATTCTTTGATGAATAGAAAGTTCAGAAGAACCGCATTTATCTGAAATATTAATATTTTGTAATATTATACACTATATCATTTAAAAGCTTGGAATCCGAATACTTTTTAATATATTTTTGGGGAGGAAATTATAGAAATTAATACTTTTATTTAGCAAGGATGCTTTAAATTGATCAAAAAATATATTTATAATGTTACAAAAGATTTATATTTCAGATAAATGCTGTTCTTCTGAACTTTCTATTCATTAAAGAAACCTGAAAAAATCCACTCTGTTTTCAACATAATTATAATAATAATAAATGCTTTTTGAGCAGCATATTATTATGATTTCTGAAGATCATGTGACACTGAAGACTGGAGTAATGATGCTAAAAATACAGCTTTGATCACAGAAATAAATTACAGTTTAAAATATATTAAAATAGAAATTTGTTATTTTAAATAGTACAAATATTTCACAATATTACAGATTTTTCTGTATTTTTGGATCAAATAAATGCAGACTTCTGTAATAAAACATTAAATTTCTTACTGTTCAGAAACCTTTGGCTGGTAATATATATATATATAAAGCTTTAATATCCACAACACTTCATAAACCTTACAAAAATTAACCATGATTTTATTATAGTAAATATGTTTTGGTGTATTGAGCTCAGTTTTACTACAAATACCATGTTTTTTTGTTTTATTTGTAGTAAACCATGGTTAATTTCCGTAAGGGAGGAGCTAACGTTATAAAAGTGAACAAAACGTTTATAGAAAATAAAGAGTTTAATTTTTGGTATTAAATCTGCTCAAACTTACCCTTAAAAGCTTTCCAGCATAAAAACTCGACTCTGAGGATCTTCAGAAGTGAATATAAAGTGAAAACGAAGTGTTGATTGAAGATTTGTTCGTTAGTGTTTTGGTCTCTTAATGGGAAATTCTTAAAACGCTTAATGAGAAAAACGCTTAACGTGGCATTAAAACAGTGTTTTTAAAAGACCAAACTCAAACACATTATTAATAAAGCATACTATTTACAAACAAGCAGATGAGTTCAAAATAATAAACGTTGTTTATCATTTTTAATTTAAGTAAAAAATGAAATTACGTTTAATTACGCGTTAAGCATTTCCTTTTAACATTTTTTATCGGACGAAAATGCTTAACGTGGCTTAATGCATTAAAACAGTGTTTTTAAAAGACCAAACTCTAATTTGTCTTTACAAATTATGCTTTTTAATACTGTTTATGGAGTTAAAAACGCGTAATTAAACACATTGCGTTATTATTCTGAACTCATCTGTTTGTCTGTACATTATATGCTTTATTAATAAAATGTTTACTGAGTTTGGTCTTTTAAAAACACATTAAGCCACGTTAAGCGTTTTCCTAATAATGTTTTTCTATGGGAGGAAAATGCTAAACGCGTAATTAAACGTGTTGCGTTCGTATTGTGGCTCGCTGTACATTATATTAAGGCTATAACGATAAATCATGATTCTGAGCTTAGATATTAACAGCAGATGGCGCTCTACTCTGGTTTTTATTCGCACTAAAATGCTCATTTAATTTCACCTCGGCTCAGAACGCGTTTATGAGATTAATGTAACTATTGTACTAGTAATTCGAGTCAAACTTTTCGAATTTTATGAATGATTATTTTAGGTTCATGCAGCGCCATCTGCTGTTCAAAACATCATGAATTTGATTAATTAAATGCTTTTGTAATCTGTGTCTAAATGTTTTTATCTTGTCGCTTTATGCGTATTAATCAAGATATAAAAACATACGTATAGACTGTGATTTTGTTGCTTAAAATATTTTAGAAAATAAAATATTTTTGTAATATTGACAAAATAGATATCGTTGGAAAGGTCTGACAGTCAAGGATCCATATTTGGTGACTGTTTTGTAATAAAATGATTGATTTGTGACAGGAAACTGCTTTAATAGAGTTTGGGTGTAACCCAGTGGATATTTTTGGTATTGCGCCCAAACAAAATCTCACAGGAGCCATAATTTTTTAAATATCAACTTCAAATTTGGAACATAAATTGGTTAAACATATGGCTTTGATTTCAGAGCAATTTTAGAGTGTAAAACAATTCGTTTACTACATTATCTTTACTGTAAATGTAAAGGTCAGGAATTACAACCATGTTGCAACAAGCATTGATAAACAAGTTTCTGTTTTTATACCCCGAAGGGAGCGAAAAAGTGTCTTCTTGGGGATACAAACATTGAAATAACAATAAGAACATGAAATTGTATTATTTGTGTCCCAATATGATGGAAAATGCACTGTTAAAAATGTTTGGATTTTAACGGTAAAAAAAAATGCTACCGTAAAAACCGGTAAGTTCCTGTAAAAATGTTACGTAACCTGACCTTCCCAGAATTCCCTGCGTTGCATTTCAAATTTAGTTTAAATTTGATGTTTTTATTTTTAATAACTATGTTTCTTCTTATCAGTTATGTTTACAAGGGTTGTATGTTACATCTAATGTTATCAAATTAATGTTTACTGCATATTAATGAGTGTCACATGTGAATGACTCTATATATGTTATTATTATTATTTATACGCTGCTTGTGATTGGCTTTGGTTCATCATGTGACTTTCTCATCACCTCCTGCTTTTGGTGGCTACAAAACAAATTTCAGTACTTCAATAGGTTGGTATATTAACATTATACCAGTTCATGAAATTACGGTATTTAACTGTAAATTTAAGTTAATACCGTAAAACCGAAAATGTTGTTACCGTATATTTTAAGGTAGAATTCCTGCAACCACAGCTGTAAAAAATAGTTTTTAACAGTGTAGCTATTTATGGCTTTGCCTGTTTTTTAAGGTTAAAAACTCAGTTTGAAGCCACGTGCAGCGTTTGAGAGCGGCTCAGGTTCATCGTTTGCCGCTCTTCATGTAGGCGGGGATGGCTCCTCGGGCCGTCAGCCCCTCGAAGCGCTTGTAGGTGTAGTTGATGAAGACCCAGTCCTTGTTCTTGTAGTCTGACTCCGGGTGATGGTTGCTGGCCACCGCCGGACCTCAACAGAGCAGCAGAACAGCGTTCAGTTCAATACATACACTGCCCTTCAGACGCTCGCTTTTGAAGAAATTATAGAAATTAATACTTCTATTCAGCATGGACGTGTTAAACTGATTAAGAGACGTGATAGTAAAGACTTATATTATTAGAAAAGACTTCTATTTTTAATAAATGCCATTCTTTTTTACTCAAAAAAGGATCACCAAAAATATTATCATTGATAATAAATAAGCATATTGATAATTCATCAGAATGATTTCTGGAGGATCATGTGACTCTGAAGACTGGAGTAATGATGCTGAACATTCAGCGCTGCGTCACAGAAATAAATTATATTTTAAAGAATATTTAAATAGAAAAGTGTTGTTTTAAATTGTAATAATATTTCACAATATTACAGTTTTTATCTATTTTTGATTAAATAATTATGAAATGTTAATTTCATAATTATTTAATTTGCCCTTCTTGATGTAATTCTAAAGCATTTATTTAATTAATTTACACTGATAATGAAACATTTTTAATTCTTGATGTCATTTATTTTTAAGAAATTAATTCAATTTAAAAGTTTATTTAATTTGTTTTGAACATCTGTCTGTAATGACAGATATAATTACACTTCAGCTAAAAAAAATAATAATAATAATTGTATGTAATTAAAAAAAATTATATCAATAATTATTTAAATATTTTTTTCTTGTTGATGTAATTTATTTTGAAGAAATTAATTCAATTTAAAAATTTTCTTCTTGATTTAATTTGTTTTTAACATCTGTCTGTAATGACAAATATAATTACACTTGAGCAAAAAAATTTGTAAAAATAAAATGTATGCAATTAAAATAAATTATATCAATAATTATTACAATATTTTTTTCTTGATGTAATTTATTTTGAGGCATTCAATTATTATTCTTGATATACTTAATTGTACTTATTTTTTCCTGTTCATTTTAAGCAACTTTTTGTTTTTTAAATTCTATTTAAAGCATTAATTGTATTAACTTTAATAATGATTTTTTGCCCCATCTGAATGTAATCTGCTCCGGAGCATGGCCTGTGTATGTGCAGCTCTTACTGGTGGGCTGCAGGATGTCGGACTCGGGGAACTCGTCGAAGTTGGACGTGTCGTCGATGCTCTTGATCTCGATGAGGATCGCAGCAGGTCTCTCTCTGAGAACGAGAGGAGGATCATGGTTAGATCAGATGCTCCTCGCTCGATCAAACACACGCGTCACGCGGTCAGACCTGATGTGATCGTAATCGACGCCCTCGAAGAAGCCGTTCCTCTTGATGTCGTGGACGCCGGCGGCTCCGATGCGATGCTCGGCCTCACAGCAGAAGCGCAGGATCAGAGCCTTCGCTCGCTCCGAGATCGGCACCTCCGGAGGAAACACCAGCGTCTCCTTCCAGCTCATCACCTTCTTATAGGTCTCCTGAGGAGTCTCCGAGCAGAACGGAGGGTAGCCTACACACACACACACACACACACACACACAGACGCACACACACACACACACACACACACACACACACACACACATTGGTTTTGAGGGTTTACGGGGACTCTCCATAGGCGTAATGGTTTTATACTGTACAAGCTGTATGTGCTATTGCACACCTACCCTACACCTAAACTTAGCCCTCACAGGAGAGTGCATTTATATTTTCCCAAAAACTCACTCTGTATGATTTATAAGCATTTTAAATTATGGGGACACTGAAAATGTCCTCATAAATCACCATCTCCTTGTAATACCTATGTCATACCCATGTCATTATACACACTTGTGTCCTCATAAACCAAATAAACACACAACACACACACACTCGCTCTCACACACACACACACACAGTCACACAGTCTCACACGCACACACACACTCTCTCACACACACACACACACACACACACACACACACACACACACACACACACACACACACACACACACACACACACACACACACACACACACACACACACACACACACACACACACACACACACACACACACACACACACACACACACACACACACACACACACACACACACACACACACACACACACACACACACACACACACACACACACACACTTCATAGTGATCGGCCAGTGTTGCAGCCGTCTTAAATAGCACTCATTTATTCTAATAATTAAAATTTCATTTCATATTTTTTCTTACTGATGTAATTTATTTTGATGTAAGCATTAACGTAATTATTTAAAAAATATTTTTTCCTTTAATTTATTTTGAAGCATTATTTTAAATAATTTATTTTAATAATTAAATTATGATTCCACCTTGATGTATTTTGGTTTTTTGTTTTGTGATGTCATTTGAAGCAATAATGTAATTATTCTAATAATTTAAATTAATTTGTTTCCTTCTCAACCTAATTTATTTTGAAGAATTTATTTTGTTAATTATTTTTCCTTCATGTAATTAATTTGAATAATTAATTTATTTTAATATTTATTTTTTTCTTATTGATGTAATTCATTTTAAAGCATTAATTTAATTAAAAAATTGTAACAAATAATTATTCCTTTGTGGTGTAAGTTATTTTGAATAATAAATGTATTAAAATATAATTTCTTCCTCGATATAGTTTATTTTAAACCACTCATTTAATTCATTTCTTTCTTCGTGATTTAATATAATTAACATTACTAATATTTCAATGCAATGCACCATTTGTCAGTAAAGACTTAAATAATGAAAGATGAGTTTTTTATAAAAAAATATATTATTATAAACAATTTTATTATTCAACAACTTACCATTAAAAAATATAAAAGAGCTATTAATTTTGTATTCTTACAAAAACTAGCAAAAACATTTTTAAACTTTTTGAAAACACCTGAATAATACAGTAACAAGATCATATACATTATGTTTAAATCATAATCAAATTTTTTACAATTAAAAATCAATTTTTTTAATGTCTTCCTTATCAGAAAACACGTATTTTATGATCTAAATGCTACAGCGTCACACGGTAACTAGCGCTAAGCAGCTAGCTAATGTTAGCCAGCTAGCCTCTGCTAACTTGCAAAAACTAACGATGCTCGTCTCCATTCTCTGACTCTTTTCTGATTGGCTGATTTCTCAGGTTAGTGCGAGTTTGTAATTGTCAGTTGTATTTCAACGTTTAAACAGCGTTAAATGTTAAATAGTTGAAAGAAGGAAAGAACAAAACTCTTACAAATCAACGCTGAAATGTCAACAAAATCTGTACAAAAATATGAATTTTAACGCAATGATCTGATTTACTAATATTTTTAACTGTTTTTCATTAAAAACGGATATTCCGTTTTTATCTCATTTGCATAAAACGGATATTCAAAAACGGATATTCAGTTTTTATCTCATTTGCATAAAAACGGATATTCAGTTTTTATCTAATTTATCTCATTTGCATAAAAACGGATATTCAGTTTTTATCTCATTTGCATAAAAACGGATATTCCGTTTTTATCTCATTTGCATAAAAACGGATATTCAGTTTTATCTCATTTGCATAAAAACTGATATTCCGTTTTATCTCATTTGCATAAAAACGGATATTCCATTTTTTATCTAATTTGCATACATTTAGCTGCTTACCAATCAGCATCTCGTACATGATGACGCCCAGACTCCACCAATCGCAGAGCTTGTTGTATCCGGTCTGCATAAAGACCTCCGGAGCGATGTAATCCGGCGTTCCCACCGTGGAGAAGGCCTGAAAGAGGCGGAGCAACATAACGCATCACTTCCTGTGTGTTGTGAATGGGCTAATGAAGCCGTTGCTAACACTAACCAGCTGCCTCCGGTTTCTCTTCCACGTCTCGGCCTTCCTCTTGGAGTTCATGTGTTGAAACGCTACGAGAAACACGCAAATTACTCATTAACCAGGTCTATAAGTTTCAAATAACTTGAAGTTTGAAGAGTTTACTTAGAGAAAGTCAATAAAATGTAACTAACATGACTTAGCATATTCTTAACATCTTTAAGCATGCTGCTAGCATGAATTAGCCAATTTTAACACTATGCTAGCATTAATTAGCATGTTGCAAATATGTTGCTACCATGATGTTAGCATGTTGCTAGCATGAATCACCATTAACAGGTGTTAAAATTGTGTTAGTATGAACTAGCATGTTGCTAACATGTCTCTAACATGTTTAACAGTGCTAGCATGTTTTAGCATTACACTAACACGAATTAGCATGCTGCTAACATGTTTCTAACATGTTTTAACACATGGCTAACATGAATTACCATGATGTTAGCATGTTTAAATTGTTGCTAACATGTTTTAACGTAGAATTAGCATGTTGCTAACATGTCTTTAGCATGTTCTAATATTGTTGTTAACATGTTAAAACATTAACATGAAATATGCTGCTAGTGTTTTTAACTAACATGCTTAATTATCAAGGTGCTAACATGTTTCTAATATGTTAAACATGTTGCTAACAAGTTTTAACACCATGCTTAAAGCATGAATAGCCATGTCCTAGCATGTCTTTAGCATGTTGTTATCATGTTTTAAAACTATGCTTGCATGTTTATAACCATGTCCTAGCATGTCTTTAGCATGTTCAGCATGTTGATATCATATTTTAAAACTATGCTAGCATGTTTATAACCTGTTTTAACACATGGCTAACATTAATTAACATGTCATTAACATGTTAGCACATGTATTAATACGTTGTTTGGATGTTGTAAGACAATATTCGCATGATTAGCATGTTGCTAACATGTTTCTAATCTGTTTTAGCACAAACATAACGTTTCTAACATGTTTAACATGGTTGTTAACATGAATTAACATGCCACCAACTAGTTTTAACACTAGGCTAGCATGAATTAGCATGTCATTAACATGTTAGCACAAGGCTAACATGAATGACCATGTTGTTTGGATGTTGTAAGAATGTTTGTATGATTAACGTTGTTAAGAAGATATTTTAGCTCAAGTTAACACGAGTTAACACTTTGCTATGTTTCTGGCATGATTTAGCATGTTTGCTAACACATTGCTAGCATGTTTTAACATGTTATCATAGGCTTCTATCGTAGCCTTTGCTCTAAAAGGGTTGAGTAAATATTTCCACACACTGAATATAAGTTTATGGGAGTTTACGCTATTGCTAACATGTCTTTAGCATGTTAAATTTATTGTTAGCATTTTTATCACTATGCTAACATTAATTAACATGTGTTAAAATTAAACATGAATGACCATGTTGTTTGAATGTTGTAAGACAATGCTCGTATGATGCTAAGACGTATTAGCACATGGCTAACTTGAATTAGCATGTCGCTAACACGAGTTAGCACTTTGCTATATTTCTGGTACGATTTAGCATGTTTGCTAACACATTGCTAGCATGTTTTAACATGTTATTATAGGCTTCTATCGTAGCCTTTGCTCTAAAAGGGTTGTGTAAATATATCCACACACTGAATGGAAGTTTATGGGAGTTCTACGCTATTGCTAACATGTCTTTAGCATGTTAAATGTATTGTTAACATTTTTTATCACTAAGCTAGCATTAATTAACGTGCTAAAATTAAACATGAATGACCATGTTGTAAGACAATGCTCGTATGATGCTAAGATGTATTAGCTCATGGCTAACTTGAATTAACATGTCGCTAACACGAGTTAGCACTTTGCTATGTTTCTGGCACGATTTAGCATGTTTGCTAACACATTGCTAAAAAACTGTTTTAACATGTTATCATAGGCTTCAGTCTATAGAGTTGTTGTGCAAAAGTTTTCACGCCCTTAATGGAAGTCTATGGGAGTTTGCGCGATGCTGGAATTACGATTATCCTGACGCATTGTAAACTCACTGAGGTCGTTCGATTGGCTGTGGTTCAGGTTGCGATAAAACTCAGTCCGATGCGCCTTTTTGAGTCCCGTACACAAGCCGAAATCAGACAGCTTGACGTGACCCTAAAACACAAACACACAGGTACTCAAACACAGCTCTCAGCTAATCAGACGCCTCGCTGACAGAGAAGTGCCCTGAAAGCAGAAGAGGGCACAGGAAGTGGGTTATTGAGTCACTTCCTGTCCCTGTTTGACCTTGGAGTCCAGCAGCAGGTTGTCTGGTTTGATGTCTCGGTGAATAAAGCCCATATGGTGGATGAAATCGATGGCCAGAACCGTCTCAGCCACGTAAAACTGCGTCTCCTCCTCGCTCAGTGTGTCTTTCTTCATCAGCAGCGTCATCATATCTCCTACAATACACAAGAGATCGGTCAGACTTTGATATTTAACGTACTTGAGCATCAAAAGCATGCGTGAGATGTTCAAAAATATACATTTGTTCTCCGAATGACTAGTTTGCTGATTAAAACTCATCATGTGAGTTTCAGCATATATATTAATACAGTTTGCAAGTATGTTTAGCAGTCGGGTTGCCAGATCCAGCTAATATAAGCATTTCCGGACTAATTAAGTTAAGTTAATTAAGTGGGAAATTGACGTTTAGGGTTACTAGCGATATCCTTAACTTATTTGCAAAATATTTTATTTAATATCAGTTTATTTTTTTGTTTATTTTAGCAATATCTGGCAACACTGACTTCAACTGACAGCAATCAAAAAAGCCCACGGACAGGTAATTAGTTATAGTATAGTTGTTAAATTTTCATTAAGTAATGCTAAAATATTCATAAGAGCACTAGATAAATTATCATCTAGCACTGGTTATTAATATAAACTATAACTGTAATATGCATTGTTGCATGAATAATAAACAACTGATGCAATTATCCACCCCTAAGTAGGCCTAAAGTATTATAAACACATTTTGATTAAAAAAATATTGTATAATTGTACACATCTTTTCATACATCTCCGTCTCTGTTAAAGTGTTTAGTATTTGTAGAGGTTATTATATCTTAACTCATGCTACGGCCGTGATCGAAAGCACAAGGAGTGATTCGGAATCTTGATTCACTGATTCATTTAAAAGAATCAAATTGAATCGTTCGTATGAGTCAGTTCTTTTACAATGAATCGTTTGAAGGGCTCTGAAGAAAGGTCTAAAGCAGTGCTTCCCAAACCTGTTCCCAGACCTTTTGTATGTCTCCCTCATCTAACACACCTGATTCCACTCATCAGCTCGTTAGTGGAGACTGCAAGAACTAAATTGGGTGTGTCTGATTAGGGAGACATATAAAATGTGCAGGGCAGGGGGTCCTAAAATGAGGAATGGGACACCCTATGGTCTCGTGGACTTAATGGACACGTGGCGGCCATTTTAAGTCCGTAAGACCGCAAGTGCGCATGAAGTGTTCCGTTTGGGACAGAGCCCAAGACTCTCACCTCCGGGCAGGAACTCCATGAGCAGGTAAAGGTTCAGTTTGTCTTGAAAGCTGTAGAACATTTTCACCACCCACAGACTGTCTGCCTGAACCAAGATGTCCCGCTCCGCCCGGATATGACCCACCTGAGGCAGAACAGAACATCATGACCATAAAATTATTTTTTTTTGAAAATTCAATATAAATACATTTTAATTCTTAAAAAATTAAAATGACATAAAATTAAATTAAATAAAACATAGCATAACACTACACAATAAAATTAAATAACCAAATAAAATTAAACAAAAATGACTAAATTACAAAAAATACATAGAAAATAAAATGTAATAAAAATTATGCGAATTAAATAAAATACAAAATGCAATTAAAAGACAGAAAATAACATAAAATTACCCAAAAATAACAAATGTAAAAAATAAACTAACACAACAAAATTGGCAATATTATATAAATAACAAATATAAATTCAATTACATATAAAATTAAATAATCAAATAAAATTAAACAAAAATGACTAAATGACCCAACAATACATAGAACATAAAATAAAAATTATGCAAATTAAATAGAATTACATAAAATACAAAATGTAATTAAAAAGACAGAAAATAACATAAAATTACCCAAAAAATTTTTTTTACTAATACAACAAAATTGGCAAAATAATAATAAAAATACATTTTATTAAATATAAAATTAAATAACCAAATTAAATAACACAATAAAAAATGACAATGACAAAATAGACACAAAAAATTAAATAAACAAACAAAAGTACACAAATTATTAAAAAATTACTAGAATGAAGTAACATCAAATACTAAAACAGCCAAATACTAAATATAATAAAACACAAAATAATAAAATTAAATATACCTTATTTAGCTCCATTTTATTTGTTAATATATTGTTCTCTATCTTCATTATCATTAATTAATGATATAAATAAATTTAAATTCTTAAAAAATTAACACAACAAAAATGACATGAAATAAAACAGCATAACAGTACAAAATCAAATAACCAAATTAAATAAAAAAATTAAACAAAAATGACTAAATTACAAAAAATACATTTAAAATAAATTAAGCAAATTACATAAAATACTAAATTAAATAAAAAGACATAAAATTACCAAAAAATAACAAATTATAAAAATAAACTAATACAACAAAATTGGCAAAATTATATAAATAAC
>CM050418.1:11264023-11266523 GCA_027564155.1 Gymnocypris eckloni scoliostomus | reverse complement strand
TATGTTTATTTATTCTATTTATTTGTTTTTCGTTTTAATTAAAAGTAATTACGTAGCCAAGCTTTGTACGTTTCCATGAAAACACAGCAGGTATGGTTTAAACTAGGTTTCAACTGCGTTGAATCTATATCCTTTTGTCTTGCAAAAAATAGTTTATTCATTTAAAAATTTATTTATTTATTTATTTGCGCGATACTTTGTCAGCGCTGGTCCTGCGCAGCGCATCTACGACGCTCTCGAGACTCTTCTGCGCCTGCGCGCGCATCTACGACACTCTTGACGCGTCCGCGTTGAGCTGCGCCGGAAGTGACCGGCGGCGTCGCGCTAACCGGACCGGGACGGAGCCGAAACGTCAGGATTCCACCGGACCGAGCGGGGACAGGGAGAGGTCGCGCATCTTCCCCGAGTCTGGAGTCTGTCTGCAGGTGACGGGTGAGTTAACGTTAACTGGAAGGTTAAAAGATCAAACCGGATCGGGATTCGAACCCTTAACCGTTTACACCGGAGACCCCCGGTGACAGACAGACACCTGATCCGTTAAACCCGGAATCACTGAAACCGACCCATTAAACACTTACTGTTACATAACAGTGATCGTAATGATATCAATATACATCATTATTATTCATGTTTCAGTAGCATGGCATCTCTTTAAAAGCACACTGATGAATCAAATCATAAATCATAATATTGACTGATAAACATAACCAAAGACGTGATATTACTATGGTATACATACTGTTTATGTTGTAATCTGAGTGAAATCTGATGTCTGTTATTGATTTGTCCGCTCTGGTATTCATTCTAAGTACACTGGTAATTTAATGTCACGTTTTCAACTGTAATTTAAGTGTTTATAATATTGTCCTGAATTGAATATTGAACCAGGAAGTGCGACGCGATCGGTCCTCGTGACGTAAGCTCGAGGGGATTTTATTTGGGGGCGTGGCTTGTAGGCGTCTTCTAACTCGCGATTGGTTAACAGGTACAATGATTAGCATTTTTTCTGTTCGCAGTGTCCAGCCATCCTGTGGACGGAGTCAGGTTCAGACTCGAGCTGTGATTGGCTGAGAGTGATGAGTGGGCGGCACGGGGGCGTGGCCGTGGTCCGCGAGCGGGCGCGGGGCATGGATTCGTTGTGCTGGTTCGCGCCCGTGCATTGCGGCGTTTGTTCGAGCTGCCGGCGCCGGTTCTGTCGCGCCACCAGCTGAAGCGTCTGGAGGAGCATCGCTACAGCAGCTCGGGACGCTCGCTGCTCGAACCCGTCATGCAGCGCTACTGGGAGTGGCTGGTGCGCAGGATGCCACCCTGGATCGCGCCCAACCTCATCACCATCGTCGGTTTGGCGACCAACATCTTCACTACGCTGGTGCTGGTGTATTACTGTCCGACCGCCACCGAACAGGTACCGTGTAGGAATATGCCGGTATCACATTTTTTATGTTTTTATCGGTGGCTAATTCATACGATGACCTCACTCAATTCTCACGATTTTTGCTAAATTGTACGTATTTTACGAGTTGTATGAGTTTGTACGAATGACCTTCACCTAGCTCCGCCCCTAAACCTACCCCGTCACTGGGGTTTAGACAAATCGTACTAAATCGTGCGAGTGAGGTCGTACGAATTAGCCACCTCGTAAAATATGTGCGTTGGACCAGTTGATGGGAAAAGTATTCTTAAAATTCGAAATAATTTGTAATAAATAATTATTTTCGGTATTGTGAAGTGCCCACGATAACAATATTGTGCATGTTCAATATCGTGATATATCGCATTACCGAACATGTCTAGATCCGCGCAACCGTACTGTCGTAAGCATGGTATATCCGTAAGATAAATGAAATGATCCGCGTGTGTTTAGGCTCCTCTCTGGACGTATCTCCTGTGCGCGGTGGGTCTGTTCGTCTATCAGTCGCTGGACGCCATCGATGGGAAACAAGCGCGGCGCACTAACAGCAGTTCACCACTGGGGGAGCTGTTCGACCACGGCTGCGACTCGCTCTCCACAGGTGATGCACTGTTGCGCGGTATGCGTTAGTTTTCACGTCAGGATGTTTTTGCGCATTTTTAAGTAGCCATTAATATCGTAGACATTTTTTGCTTATATTATTCTCATACTTTTGCCTTTTAAATATTGTGGTATATCAAAATAATTATATCAATTGAATGTTGTTTATAGTGTATATTTATATAATGTCCAATAAACATATGAAATGCTACATATACATATAAAAAATGCATTTATTTAATATAATAGTCCAATAATAAATAGCATTTAGCAAAATAAATTTGTTATTAATTGTTAAATGTCTTTATTATTGCATAAAGTAAATTATAATGCATGTAAATAAATTCTATATTTAATATTATTAAATAATATATTAGTGATGCATTGTATAATATTATTAATACAATAAAAAAAACTATAAATGTATAAATTTATATTATTGTTTAATTGCATAAATTCTATATAATGTACATAAATGTTAATAATAAT
>CM050418.1:11241523-11259023 GCA_027564155.1 Gymnocypris eckloni scoliostomus | reverse complement strand
ATTTGTTTTGTCATTCTCCATTTGTTTTGTCGTTCTCCATTTGTTTTGTCGTTTGCCATTTGTTTTGTCGTTCTCCATTTGTTTTGTTGTTTGCCATTTGTTTTGTCGTTCTCCATTTGTTTTGTCATTCTCCATTTGTTTTGTCGTTCTCCATTTGTTTTGTTGTTTGCCATTTGTTTTGTCGTTCTCCATTTGTTTTGTCGTTCTCCATTTGTTTTGTCGTTCTCCATTTGTTTTGTCGTTCTCCATTTGTTTTGTCGTTTGCCATTTGTTTTGTCATTCGCCATTTGTTTTGTCATTCTCCATTTGTTTTGTCGTTTGCCATTTGTTTTGTCGTTCTCCATTTGTTTTGTCGTTCTCCATTTGTTTTGTCGTTTGCCATTTGTTTTGTCGTTCTCCATTTGTTTTGTCATTCTCCATTTGTTTTGTCGTTCTCCATTTGTTTTGTCGTTCTCCATTTGTTTTGTCGTTCTCCATTTATTTTGTTGTTTGCCATTTGCTTAGTCGTTCTCCATTTATTTTGTTGTTTGCCATTTGTTTTGTCATTCTCCATTTGCTTAGTCGTTCTCCATTTATTTTGTTGTTTGCCATTTGCTTAGTCGTTCTCCATTTGTTTAGTCGTTCTCCATTTGTTTTGTCATTCTCTATTTGTTTTGTTGTTTGCCATTTGTTTTGTCATTCTCCATTTGTTTTGTCATTCTCCATTTGTTTTGTCATTCTCCATTTGTTTTGTCATTCTCCATTTGTTTTGTCATTCTCTATTTGTTTTGTTGTTTGCCATTTGTTTTGTTGTTTGCCATTTGTTTTGTCATTCTCCATTTGTTTTGTTGTTTGCCATTTGTTTTGTCATTCTCCATTTGTTTTGTCGTTCTCCATTTGTTTTGTTGTTTGCCATTTGTTTTGTCATTCTCCATTTGTTTAGTCGTTCTCCATTTGTTTTGTCATTCTCTATTTGTTTTGTTGTTTGCCATTTGTTTTGTTGTTTGCCATTTGTTTTGTCATTCTCCATTTGTTTAGTCATTCTCCATTTGTTTTGTCATTCTCCATTTGTTTTGTCATTCTCCATTTGTTTAGTCATTCTCCATTTGTTTAGTCGTTCTCCATTTGTTTTGTCATTCTCTATTTGTTTTGTTGTTTGCCATTTGTTTTGTCGTTCTCCATTTGTTTAGTCATTCTCCTTTTATTTTGTCGTTCTCCATTTGTTTAGTCATTCTCCATTTGTTTTGTCGTTCTCCATTTGTTTTGTCATTCTCCATTTGTTTTGTTGTTTGCCATTTGTTTTGTTGTTTGCCATTTGTTTTGTCATTCTCCATTTGTTTTGTCATTCTCTATTTGTTTTGTTGTTTGCCATTTGTTTTGTTGTTTGCCATTTGTTTTGTCATTCTCCATTTGTTTTGTCATTCTCTATTTGTTTTGTTGTTTGCCATTTGTTTTGTCGTTTGCCATTTGTTTTGTCATTCTCCATTTGTTTTGTCGTTCTCCATTTGTTTTGTCATTCTCTATTTGTTTTGTCGTTCTCCATTTGTTTTGTCATTCTCCATTTGTTTTGTCATTCTCCATTTGTTTTGTTGTTTGCCATTTGTTTTGTTGTTTGCCATTTGTTTTGTCATTCTCCATTTGTTTTGTCATTCTCTATTTGTTTTGTTGTTTGCCATTTGTTTTGTTGTTTGCCATTTGTTTTGTCATTCTCCATTTGTTTTGTCATTCTCTATTTGTTTTGTTGTTTGCCATTTGTTTTGTTGTTTGCCATTTGTTTTGTCATTCTCCATTTGTTTTGTCATTCTCCATTTGTTTTGTTGTTTGCCATTTGTTTTGTCATTCTCCATTTGTTTTGTCATTCTCTATTTGTTTTGTCGTTTGCCATTTGTTTTGTCGTTTGCCATTTGTTTTGTTGTTTGCCATTTGTTTTGTCATTCTCCATTTGTTTTGTCATTCTCCATTTGTTTTGTCATTCTCCATTTGTTTTGTTGTTTGCCATTTGTTTTGTCATTCTCCATTTGTTTTGTCATTCTCCATTTGTTTTGTCGTTCTCCATTTGTTTTGTCATTCTCTATTTGTTTTGTCGTTCTCCATTTGTTTTGTTGTTTGCCATTTGTTTTGTCATTCTCCATTTGTTTTGTCATTCTCCATTTGTTTTGTTGTTTGCCATTTGTTTTGTCATTCTCCATTTGTTTTGTCATTCTCCATTTGTTTTGTCGTTCTCCATTTGTTTTGTCATTCTCTATTTGTTTTGTTGTTTGCCATTTGTTTTGTCATTCTCCATTTGTTTTGTCATTCTCCATTTGTTTTGTCATTCTCCATTTGTTTTGTCATTCTCCATTTGTTTTGTCATTCTCCATTTGTTTTGTTGTTTGCCATTTGTTTTGTCGTTTGCCATTTGTTTTGTCATTCTCCATTTGTTTTGTCGTTCTCCATTTGTTTTGTCATTCTCCATTTGTTTTGTTGTTTGCCATTTGTTTTGTCATTCTCCATTTGTTTTGTCGTTCTCCATTTGTTTTGTCATTCTCTATTTGTTTTGTTGTTTGCCATTTGTTTTGTCATTCTCCATTTGTTTTGTCGTTCTCCATTTGTTTTGTCGTTCTCCATTTGTTTTGTCATTCTCCATTTGTTTTGTCATTCTCCATTTGTTTTGTCATTCTCCATTTGTTTTGTCGTTTGCCATTTGTTTTGTTGTTTGCCATTTGTTTTGTCATTCTCCATTTGTTTTGTCGTTCTCCATTTGTTTTGTCATTCTCCATTTGTTTTGTCATTCTCCATTTGTTTTGTCGTTCTCCATTTGTTTTGTCATTCTCTATTTGTTTTGTTGTTTGCCATTTGTTTTGTTGTTTGCCATTTGTTTTGTTGTTTGCCATTTGTTTTGTCATTCTCCATTTGTTTTGTCATTCTCCATTTGTTTTGTCGTTTCCATTTGTTTTGTCGTTTGCCATTTGTTTTGTCATTCTCCATTTGTTTTGTCGTTCTCCATTTGTTTTGTCATTCTCTATTTGTTTTGTCGTTTGCCATTTGTTTTGTTGTTTGCCATTTGTTTTGTCATTCTCCATTTGTTTTGTCATTCTCCATTTGTTTGTCGTTTCTCCACATTTGTTTTGTCATTCTCCATTTGTTTTGTCGTTCTCCATTTGTTTTGTTGTTTGCCATTTGTTTTGTCATTCTCCATTTGTTTTGTCGTTCTCCATTTGTTTTGTCGTTCTCCATTTGTTTTGTCGTTCTCCATTTGTTTTGTCGTTCTCCATTTGTTTTGTCATTCTCCATTTGTTTTGTCATTCTCCATTTGTTTTGTCGTTTGCCATTTGTTTTGTCGTTCTCCATTTGTTTTGTCGTTCTCCATTTGTTTTGTTGTTTGCCATTTGTTTTGTCGTTCTCCATTTGTTTTGTCATTCTCCATTTGTTTTGTCGTTCTCCATTTGTTTTGTCGTTCTCCATTTGTTTTGTCGTTCTCCATTTGTTTTGTCGTTTGCCATTTGTTTTGTCGTTCTCCATTTGTTTTGTTGTTTGCCATTTGTTTTGTCATTCTCCATTTGTTTTGTCGTTCTCCATTTGTTTTGTCGTTCTGCCATTTGTTTTGTCATTCTCCATTTGTTTAGTCGTTCTCCATTTGTTTTGTCATTCTCCATTTGTTTTGTTTTTTGTCGTTCTCCATTTGTTTTGTCGTTGCCATTTGTTTTGTCATTCTCCATTTGTTTTGTTGTTTGCCATTTGTTTTGTCGTTCTCCATTTGTTTTTCGTTTGCCATTTTGTTTTGTCGTTTGCCATTTGTTTTGTCATTCTCCATTTGTTTTGTTGTTTGCCATTTGTTTTGTCGTTCTCCATTTATTTTGTCGTTTGCCATTTGTTTTGTCATTCTCCATTTATTTTGTTGTTTGCCATTTGTTTTGTCATTCTCCATTTGTTTTGTCATTCTCCATTTGTTTTGTCGTTCTCCATTTGTTTTGTCGCCATTTGTTTTCTTGTCATTGCCATTTGTTTTGTCGTTTTGCCATTTGTTTTGTCATTCTCCATTTGTTTTGTTGTTTGCCATTTGTTTTGTCGTTTGCCATTTGTTTTGTCGTTTGCCATTTGTTTTGTCATTCTCCATTGTTTTGTTGTTTGCCATTTGTTTTGTCGTTCTCCATTTGTTTTGTCGTTCTCCATTTGTTTTGTCGTTCTCCATTTGTTTTCTTGTTTGCCATTTATTTTGTCGTTTGCCATTTGTTTTGTCATTCTCCATTTATTTTGTTGTTTGCCATTTGTTTTGTCGTTCTCCATTTGTTTTGTCGTTTGCCATTTGTTTTGTCATTCTCCATTTGTTTTGTTGTTTCCATTTGTTTTGTCGTTCTCCATTTGTTTTGTCGTTCTCCATTTGTTTTCTTGTTTGCCATTTATTTTGTCGTTTGCCATTTGTTTTGTCATTCTCCATTTATTTTGTTGTTTGCCATTTGTTTTGTCGTTCTCCATTTATTTTGTCGTTTGCCATTTGTTTTGTCATTCTCCATTTATTTTGTTGTTTGCCATTTGTTTTGTCATTCTCCATTTGTTTTGTCATTCTCCATTTGTTTTGTCATTCTCCATTTATTTTGTTGTTTGCCATTTGTTTAGTCATTCTCCATTTGTTTAGTCGTTCTCCATTTGTTTTGTCATTCTCCATTTGTTTTGTCGTTCTCCATTTGTTTTGTCGTTTGCCATTTGTTTTGTCGTTCGCCATTTGTTTTAACCACATTCTGCTTTTTGTTGTGACCAGATTCTGTCTCTGTTCAATCTGGTGCGCTACTGCGTGAGCGTCTGCAACGAGATCGCGTCTCACCTGCACATCTGCGTCTTCAAGATCAAGCCACAGAGCACCGCGGCGACCGTCGAGTGACCGACATGCACTTTCATCCTCACACTAAACCAGAGCCAATGCATCCTGATTCACACCATTCTGCGCTTCGACTGAAGGAAGAATTGAGGAAATTAAAATGTGCTCAAATGTTTCATCAGATTTAGAGAAATGTGGTGCAGTGAATGGGTGCCGTCAGAATGAGAGTCCAAACAACTTATAAAAGCATCACAGAAATCCACAAGTACTCTGATTAATATTGAGAAGACAAAAGCTGCACATTTGTTAGAAACAAATCCATCATTAAGGTGTTTTTAACTAAAACACGAGTTCAAAATCCATAACGCTATAAAAAGTCTGAATCAGGAGAGAAATCTGCACAGATCTTTTGTCTCAAGATGTTAACTGAGGGACTGTGGTTTATTGTGATGTTTTAATCAGCTGTTTGGACTCTCATTCTGACGGCACCCATTCACGGTTCCTTTAACGTAGTTTCTTCTCCTTCGAATGAACAAACGAGTGAGCGAACTTCCGAAAGGTCACTTTTCTTTAGGTCATTATTTTAACGAGATTGGAAATGTTTCTCGCTCAGAATTACCCATGATGCATTTGGGCCACCTGGGTCTGTATTATAGTTTTAACGACTTCTCATGTGTTAAAAATCGGATTAAACGAGTGAAGTCAGATCAATGATGATTTTGTGGCTGCTAATAATGATTTCATATTACTTGTTTACATACGTCTGTATTTTGTGTTTAGCTCCATCTTTTGTGAAATAATCATGCCCTCATCACGCCGTTTCATCGTCTGTATCTATGAATGATGTTTTGTTTGATTTTAGATGGAAAGCACTTCATTTATTGGTTCGTCTCTGAATGAAATCAGTCTTTAGCTGGTTTGTGTTTTCATTTGTTTAGATCGCTGTCGTCAATATCCCAATATCATGTTTCGCACAAAAAAAAAACAAGGAAATATATTTAGAAAGACAAATAAAATCAATTTACAAGCACATTATTTTAACGACAATTTAAATACAGTATTTTTTGTAATATTACAATCAGTATAAATTGAATTTAATACAAAAATACTGCTATTATGTGCTTAAAATGTAACAATATAAATATTTAAAACAAATATTTATTAAGAATTCATCGTATAAATAATAGTAGTCCTAAAATGTGTTTCTAAATATAATTTATTACGCCTAAAACACGCCAAATGTTATCAGTTAAAATAATAATCAGACGTTAAAATCCAAAAGGCCAAGAATCGGTTTCAGAAAGTTCGAAGACATTTTAACGTACTTAAAGTCGCGTTAACTTCCTGAATAATGTGCTGAAGTTGTACATTACATTTTTTTCTAATATTCACTAAAGTTAGTTACTGATGACGTTTATTCCCGAAGTATCTCTGGTGAATCGATGTGTTGATTTTTAATTTAAGTATTTCGCACACGTGAACAGTTGCCTTAAATATAACGTTTTGACATTTGCATGTCGTTTTGCTTATTTTCCCGAATTCGTTATTTCTAAACATCCCTCTCAGGCGATTAATATAATATAAAAGTAAACATAAATATGTAATGTTAGTTTGTAGAAACAGCTCGATTCGAAAAGTTGAAATGACTTTTGAGAAGTTTGTGCAATTGATGTTATTAATTATCATTTATTAGCAGATTTACTCTTTATGAATTTCGGTTTTACCGCTTCGTCTGCTGTTCTTCCATATCTTTATCACATCCAGTATGAGAAATATAAAATGTGTTGTATTCTTCATATTTTGCCGTATGAATGTTTGTCTGTTCACACTTAATCATAAGCTTTGATTCGTTTCGGTAGACGTCGCTTGTTGCCAAATCCTCTCTAGGAGTTTTTCCACTTTAACGAGAGACCACAGATTTAAGCGCTCGTTATATCTCGCAGATGGAAACGTCTGATGATATGTTTATTCGGCCATGACATGCGCATTTAGTCAATATTTTCAGTGATGTAAAAATGCCTGTTTCTGACTCATAACAAACTGTTGGTTTGATTGTAACATTGCTGATATTTGAATAAAAGCTGTTAAATAAAGATTGCTATATTTATGATAACTGATGTTTTTTTTTTTGTTTGTTTGTTTTGTACTTCAGCAAAAATAAACTTACCCAAAACTTATTGAACATGTAAATATATTGTATAAATAGACTACAAACTTACAAAATACACCTGAATGTTATGGGATCTTTACAGTATCATTATTAATGTCAATTAATATTGTACATTTCACCCTCTTTGACTTTGATGTTCTGCTGTTTTTTACTCTTTTTACATTGACTATAGCTCTTTACAGTCTAATACAATCATCATTTCTCAAATATTTATTACAATATACTGAAAAAACTGAACAGTATCATTATGAATGTAGATTAATATTGTATATTTGTACATTTCACCCTCTTTGACTGTTTTTTGCTCTTTTTACATTGACTATCGTTCATTATAGTCTAATACAATCAGATACAACTATCATTTCTCAAATATATACTGATAAACTGAACATTTACTTCAAAGGTATGAAAGTTTCCATGTACTCATATATCAACTTTAAATAAAGGCAGATTTAGAGCCAGTTTTTTGTTTATGTACATGAAATTACAAATTAAGTTATATTTTCCTGTATTCTCTTTTAAAAAGTCAATCAATAAAAGAATAATAAAACCGAAAGTTAGCATGAACGTTTAAATAAATCAAAATGTCTCCGTGTGGGTAGTACTACCGTATTATTGCGCTGAGGGGGATTTTTCCCGCGCTGGCGACCCGCCGAGCGACTCCACATCCGGGGTTTTCCCGCGGGTCTCGTGAGTTAAGTCGGAAATGAGCGGCGAGAGTTGATGCGCGAGATACGGAAGATAAACAGCACTAAAATTAACTAAATCCGAATTAAAAGGATATAAAAACATTAAAGAATGAAAGAGATTTAAAATGGCTGTTTTGACTGAAGGACGATCGTCTGTTTGATTGACAGGTAACTTAACGTTGGGCTTTACCTCACTGACGTCTTGATATGATCTTAATTATTCATTTTAAATCTGGCTTTATTATTACATACAGATTTGACAGAAGCAAAGACTAAATATAATATGCAATACAACATAACCTGCGCTTTAAAATAATTTTCTTTGGAATAGAAAGTGAAACTAAAGACATCTGTGTTGCTTTATTTGATTGAATTCCACTTTTATTCTTAAAATATCTCTGATTAACGTTACTCATAAAATATGCTCACTGATTACTATCCCTTACGAAAATTAGCCATGATTTATTATAGTAAAAATGTAGTTACCATGTTTTTGGGTGTATTATCATTTGTTTAACCACAGATTTACTAGCAAAACCATGGTAAATATGTGGTTACCATGGTTTAACTATGGTTCATTTTCGCATTTCGATATTCAAGCTATTAAAAAATATAAGAACGTTTCGTTATGGAAACGCATTTTTGAATGTTCACCAAACGGACATAACGGTCCTTTTTTAAATTTAATTTTTTTGTTAAAGGAACATTCCATTTAATCATTTTCAACCGTTATGGGACCGTTACTTTTGAATGTTCTGAAACAAGTGTAACATTTAAAAAGCGATCTAAAACGTTCCGGAGAGTAACGTATGAAAAAACAACAACAACATATAAATGATGTTTTGGGCTAATGTTTTAAGAACATTATTTAAGACCAGCACCCAGTTGCATATGTCTTAAAAAGTAAATAATAATTATTTTTTTCTTTAATACTTTTTTAAATGAAGTTATTCATTCATAAGTTTATTATTATACTCATACCTTTTCTTGATTTAATATTTTGACTTGGTTTTTCATTTAATGTTTAGTTTTGAAATATGCATTTGTCATTCTTTATCTTCTCAAATGTGTATATATAGTATTTATAGTTGTAACTTTTGTTACTTTTTCTTATTTGTAAGTCGCTTTGGATAAAAGCATCTGCTAAATGACTAAAAGTTAAGTAAAGTAAGACTAATTTGCTCTTGGCAATCTAACTAGTACTTAAGACACAGTCTTAACTTGGTGGCTAAGTTTCTGCAACTGTTCCATAAAACAAGTTTACCAAATAAGCCAGGTTTATTTCAGTTAGTCTTATCGTCAGTTGATTTGGTTCTAAATAAGTCAGACTAACTGTACTAAGCCTGGCTTATTTGGTAAACTTGTTTTATGGAACAGGCTCCAGATAATGTTACTAGAAGAACGTGTTCGTAACATACCAGAACGTTCACTATTAAAAACCCTGGTGCTTTATTTGGTTTAATTAACGTTCTGTGAGTTACGCAATCACAGCAGAAGTGAAAAGCAGAACTCACCCATGATGCTCTGCTGTGGGGAGGAGAGAAAGCGCGGCTGACTGATAATATTTGGCGTGTTTTAGGCGTCATGTGGTGGTTTCAGGAGGGTTTGTGCGTCTTGCCCGCGGCGCTGGTCATCTGGACCGCCGCCACCTTCATCTTCGCCTATATCACGGCCGTTCTCCTGAGACACGTGGACCCGCTGGTGCCCTACATCAGGTGAGCACCACTGACCGGTGTCATCATGTGACCTCTGTATGACCGGACGTGACCCCTGAATGACCTTCGTTTTGTACTTGCAGTGACACAGGGACAGTCGCGCCGGAGAGATGCGTGTTTGGACTCATGCTCAACGTGTCTGCGTTTTTAGGTACTGAATGACCTCTGACCCGATGCGATTAATCGTTTGACTAAAAATGTTATGACGTGGTAGGGTGTGACCTTTAACCCCGTTTCAGTGCTGTAATGTTGCGTGTCTCCTGCAGGTGTCGCTACTATGTACGTGCGCTATAAGCAGCTTCGTGCGCTCGTGGACGTGAACGACACTCGTCTGAACCGCCTCAATCTGATTGGGTTCGTTCTGGGCTGCGGGAGCTCGCTCGGCATGTGCGTCGTCGCAAACTTCCAGGTACGTTCGAAATAAAAATTTGCAATTCTGTGGCAGTGATGCATGCAAATGTTTGTGTTTTGTTCGAAACTGACGCATTAACCGATGTTAATTCAAATATTATAATTTTTATTTGTACCGAATTCGTGCACCAAATTTCGCTTGTTAAATATTCGGTGTGAAAATTTCCTGATTTTAACATTATGTTTTGGTAAAAACTGCAAAATATTATTTACATGTTTTCAAATAGCGGTTACATTTTTTGTATTTGCTATGTTCTTTATCAAACTACAAAAAGCGCAAATTTTTATTGGTCAGCACGTTTTCTTTGCAGCATGATTAGAAAAAAAGAGGATGGGAATATTTGCATTGGTCTGAACATAAACAGCAGCTGTTCATTCGAATACGAACAAAATTTGTATTGTTGCGTTCATGTCATGTGAATATAGTTGCAGCAGCCGTATATTCGAATTAAAATGTTAATTGCACTGATTTTGTGCGTAACGCTTTTTGTATGTGATTTGTCTGTTCGGACCAAGGCGCAACATTTTTTGCATTGACAGCATACGAATGTTTAGCGCACTGAATTTTTGCACAAAGATTTGCATGACAATTCTGTCTGTCTGTTTGGACTAGTGCAAAAAAAACATGATGCGTGCATTGGTTGGCGTGTGAATATATATAATATATAACTCTATAACCATTGCATTGGTGGCATGTGAATTTTGTCAGTCTTAACAAAAATTTGGTCCAATTTTTGCATTTGATTTGTCTGTTCAGACCAACGCAAAAACAAAATTTGCATTGCTGCATTGCTGGCATGTGAATAAAATGCGTTTTTTTGCCCTGGATTTGCATAAAAAACTTAGTCCGATTTTTGCATTTGATTTGTTGCTTCACCAGTGTACGAAAAGTTGTATTGTCGCATGCAAATATCATTCAGATGTAACAACAATTCGTTCAAAATAAACTTTTTATCGCACAATTTTCACACCAAATGTTGGCATGAATTGTTTTTCTAATTTTTTTTTATTCGATTTGCATGTTGAAACCAACGCAAAAACTAAATTTGCATTGTTGCATTGTTGGCATGTGAACGTGCTTTTGCTGGATTTGCATAAAAAGTCAGTCCGATTTTTGCATTTGATTTCTCGCTTCACCAATGTACAAAAAAGTTGCATTGTCGGCATGTGAATGTGTTTTTTTGCCCTGGATTTGCAGAAAAATGTTTTGCTTCACCAGTGTACGAAAAAAGTTGCATTGTCGCATGCAAATATTATTCAGATGCAACAGCCATTCATTCAAATTAAACGGTTTATCGCACTGAGTTTTCGCATCAAATTTTGGCATTATTTTTTTTATTCGATTTGCATGTTGAGACCAACGCACAAATAAAATTAGCATTGCTGCATTGTTGGTATGTGAACATGCTTTTGCTGGATTTGCATAAAAGGTCAGTCCGATTTTTGCATTTGATTTCTCGCATCAATGTACAAAAGTCTTATTGTCGGCATGTGAATATATGTGTCAAAACAGACTGATTTGCAGCCATTCATTGCACCGAATCTTCGCTCCGAACATTAAGCGTGTGCCGTGTCTTTCCCAGAAAACCACTCTGTTCGCGATGCATCTGGTGGGCGCCATGCTGACGTTCGGCGTGGGCGCTCTGTACATCCTGGTCCAGACGCTGCTGTCGCACCTCATGCAACCGCACATCCACAGCAAAACCATGTTCTGGACGCGGCTGAGCGTCTGCGTCTGGACCTTCGCCAGCATCATCTGCAGTATCCTTTAAAGAGATAGTTCACCAAACAAAAGTACAATTCTGTCATTAATTACTCTCCCTCGTGTCGTTCCAAACCCGTAAGACCTTCGTTCATCTTCAGAACACACATTAAGATATATCTGATGAGCTTTCTGACCCTACATAGACAGCAAGGGAACACGATCAAGGCCCGGAAACGTAGAACGGACATCGTTAAAATAATCCACGTGACATCAGAGGGAGTAATGCAATATTGTAACGCATTACTTTCTATAAAAAGTAACTAAGTATCGTAATTAGTTACTTTTTTAGGGAGTAACGCAATATTGTAACGCATTACTTTCTATAAAAAGTAACTAAGTATCGTAATTAGTTACTTTTGTAGGTAGTAACACAATATTGTAACGCATTACTTTCCATAAAAAGTAACTAAGTGTCGTAATTAGTTACTTTTTTAGGGAGTAACAATATTGTAACGCATTACTTTCCATAAAAAGTAACTAGGTATCGTAATTAGTTACTTTTTTAGGGAGTAACACAATATTGTAACGCATTACTTTCCATAAAAAGTAACTAAGTATCGTAATTAGTTACTTTTTTAGGGAGTAACACAATATTGTAACGCATTACTTTTAAAAGTAACTTTCCCGACACTGTTCACCAGAAATATCTTAATTTGTGTTCTGCAGATGAACGAAGGTGTTACGGGTTTGTAACGACACGAGGGCGAGTAATTAATGACCGAAGTTTCATTCTTTGGGGTGAAGTAACTCCGTGTTGTTTAGCTTGATTCGCTCAGTGTTCGTGTCGTCGGTCATCATGTACAGCACTCTGTCAGGAACCGAGGTCAACCAGAAGCTGCACTGGACGCCTGGAGAACCGGTGAGTGCGTTATTATTTCACGTTAATGATTGCATGTTGAGCAAGTGTCTAATTGCTCTGTTTTGTTTTCTCCAGGGTTTCACGCCGCACATCATCAGCACCATCTCCGAATGGTCTCTGGCTCTGTCCTTCGTCAGCTTCTTCCTCACCTACATACGAGACTTCAAGGTAAAGCGTGGGTAGATTACATGATAAAAATTGTAGTTAATAACGTAAACCATTACAATAATTAGACTACTTTTGGATTACTGTTCAATCACATTGATTTAGGGTGCTTTCACACCTGCCTCGTTTAGTCTGGTTGAATCGCACTAGAGTTGGTTTTCTCTCTTGGTGCGGTTCGTTTGGGCCGGTTGAGAGTGCAGCAAGCGTAACGAGTCGGTGGACGCTTTCAAACGAACCCTGGAGCGGTTCAACCGTTTGTGGTGAGAACGCGATCCGACCTCAAACAGACCCAACTGCAAAAAGAACTGGACTAAGGGTGAATCCCATTTCTCTCTTATCCCTGGCCCTTGTCCCTCGAAACCGAGTGGTAAGCGCTAGGGGTGAAAACATCGCCCTATGAAATGAGACACCACTTGGTTACTGTTACTTCATCATACATCGTCGCTAGCGTGCTGCTACGTCACCAGAGGCGGCAAGTGTTGATCACAAACGTCTGTGTGTGTTTGTCGTGGGTTTTAGTGATGTTTTCTCTAGTCAGAGAAATGCGCGACTGTTGTGCAAATCAGCAATGTACCGTTAGCGTGGAAAAATAGCGATTTTTAAAAGAACATGGTTGCAAATATATACGTACAGGACTGTTGTAATTTTTTAATAAATTATTTAAGCTGAAAATACTCTCTGGATGATCTGGCCGCAGTGTGTTCTGGGCACCCCTTGGTTTCAAGTAAGCTCGAGAAAATGCTTGGTTTTAAGGGGTATCTTACCCTTACCCCTACCCCTCGATCAAAACCAGAACTAGCCCTTACTCTCACGTGAACGCGCAAAACTACGGGCAAGGGGTAAGACAGAGAATTGGGATTCACCCTAAACCAGCTGCTGCAGTGCATTATGGGATGAGGAGGTGTTTGTAGCTTAGCATGGCGGGTCGTGGACACACTTGGGGTTGTGAGGAGGTTTGGAGAATCCACCCGTGCAGTCGTCTCTCTATAATAGCAGTGTGCCGTCTGCTGTCTTTGTGTACTTCCGGGAGCACCGGTGAGGTTTTCCCGAGCGCTCTTTCTGACCAATCGAAAAGCAGTTCAGGGAACGCGTTCAAAGACATGTTGTCACGTGACTGCATTCTGGTTCGGACCAGAGCAAATTAACGTGGTGTGAAAAGGAACCAAAATGGCTGAAAATAGTCCACGCATCATTTATTTTATTTATGTCGCAAACAGGGACACGTCATATATGACCGGGAAACCCGGCACAACAATAATTAACTTCTCCTCCATTTTGCTTGATTCACGTCTGTTGTGTAGTGAATTTCACGCGCGAATGAAGCGAATAAACTCAAAATGTTCAAGCGTCCAACTACGTGCGGATAGCGCGATTTATTCGCGTCTGGTGTGAACGCACCTTAACTGTATATTATTCAGATGGGCTACCTGTTATTTTTAAGGTCCATTAAAAAGTGTATATTTTTTAAATGCGATTGTTGGTACATTTTACCAGTATTCGTAAAATATTTAAATTTTATTTTTTATAAAACAGATTTAGCAAAAGGTACATCTTGAAAAGGGAGGGGGTTGTCTTATATTCAGGTAGGGGTGGGTGATATGACCAAAATCATATATCACGATATGACACATTTTATATCACGATAACAATATATATCACAATATAGTGATTCTTTTTCTTTTACAGAGGTTTTTAATTATATTAAAATCTTTAATACCATAGATAATATCATTTTCATTATCCTGGTCACCAATATCAAACTAATACAAGCCTAAAGAGAGAAAAACTCAACCTCACTGAAGATTAATAAACAGTCAGTGATGAAATAAGGATAAGAAAACTACAATAAATAAGAAACGCTTCATACATTGTGTAAATTAATTAGTCTTCACTGTGTTAATTACATCTATCTATCTATGATAGACATAATACACGTGTATTATGTATAGATTCTATACATATTATAAATATATCATTATTAATTCTCATTAAAGATACAGAAGTGATTTAGTCGAGAGCAGTGTGCTGTGATTAACATGAATGAATATTGGAACGCTTCCCCTTTAAGAGCGAAGTCCGGATCTAATATAGCTCCTGTATGTGTTTCTCTTTCTGCCGTTTACGCTCTCTTAAGACCTAAATCACTGTTAACGAGGATACTTGCAAAGACGGGGATTCTGACGCATATAAGTGTGTTTGTGTAATTGTTTAAAGCCGGCGAAACAGAAAAGACACGCTCCTCTCACACAGAAAGAGACGGCGCACGCATATAGCTCTGTTGTTTGTGTTTGTTTTAAAGCTACAGCGCTTAAAAACGCGTGAGCATGCTACAGATGTAGTCCCTCGTTTAGTAACGAGCTCCTGGTTTTGTGGTCGTTCTGTCGTATAAAGATCGCAGTCACTCAAGGTATTACCGTAAACAATGTATTTTATATATCGTCATATCGCCCAGCCCTATATTCAGGTCAATATATCTGATTGCGTAATCCAGATTATAATGTGTTTGTGTCTGCAGAAGATCAACCTGCGAGCGGAGGCGGAGCTTCAGAGCGAACACCTGTACGAGTCGCACCACTCGCGTCCCTCGGAGACGTCTCCGCTGCTCGCCGGCAGCATCTGACGAGAAGACGACGCTCCAGAAACACTCCTACAGCTCTGGAAACTTCATACTAACATTTAGACAACGTTTGTACAACATTCACACAACCCTCAGAACTGGAAACTTCAGACTAACATTTAGACAACGTTTGTACAACATTCACACAACCCTCAGAACTGGAAACTTCAGACTAACATTTAGACAACGTTTGTACAACATTCACACAACCTTCAGAACTGGAAACTTCACACTAACATTTAGACAACGTTTGTACAACATTCACACAACCTTCAGAAACCATGCTCTAACTAGTGCGTGTGCTTCGGGTTCATAAAACACGTTTACCACATTTATTAACAGTTGATTTGGTTCTTAATAAGTCAGAATAACTGAAATAACCCTGGTTTATTAGATAAACTTGTTTTATGGAACAGGCTCCAGATATGTTACACTTGGTTTGTTTCATATTGTAAGTTTGTTGGAGATGTTTTACGCTCTGTTTTTAGAAATATGCTTTATTTTATACACACCTAACTTCTCTTAATATGTTATTAAAGTTGTTTATTAGTGGTTGAGTTTTGTGCAAAAATAAAAACTCTGGCTCATATTGCGACAGGAAAGAATACAATAAAATCCCCATTTATAAAATTAATTAAATTTAAAATTATTAAAAATATATTTTATGGATTTTAATAAATTGTATTATTTGTAACCCTGGAGCACAACAGCAGTCATAAGCAGCACAGCTATATTTGTACAAAAAATACATTTTATGGGTCAAAATTATTATTTTTTCTTTTATGACAAAAATCATTAAGATATTTCATAACGTAAATATCAAAACTTAATTTCTGATTATTAATATGCATTGCTAAGAATTTATTTGAACAACTTTAAAGATGATTTTCTCAATATTTAGATTTTTTTGCACCCTCAGATGTTCAAATATTGTCCGATCATAACAAACCATACATCTCAGTTTCAAAAATTTGACATTTAAGACTGGTTTTGTGCACATTTTTTAAATATGATTGCATGTTACATTACATACAATAATTGCAATAATACAAAAATTACACTAAATGAGAATCACGCTGAATACACGGCCACAATAATAAAAATTACACTAAAGCTATATATTCAAATGTAAGTTTTAATAAGGGCGAGACGTGTTGCTGTTTCAAACAAACATGTATCAGTTCACTTTATATTTTATTATGTTAAAACCGCATTAAATACTGATACGGCGTGACTGAAGTATGATAATAAGGAGCGTAACACTGAAGGAACCTGAAGAAGCAGCTAAACCACAACACCTCGCACCCATCCGGCCTTCATCTTCTCCTTCTTCTTCCTCTCGTGATACTCCGACACCATCCGGTGAAAGAACGCTATGAGCAGAAACACACATATAATACTGAAGAAATACGCTGAAAACACTGGTTTTTCCCTTGGAAGATTATTGTTGAAAAAACATGAAACCAAAAATGTTATAGAGGGTTAAGTTTGAGCATTTTTGTATATAAAATATATATTTTATAAAACATGTTGAACTAAAAAATGGCTAGAAAATCAAAGCCATAAACCTAAACAAGTTGTGAGCCAAATTTGAGGTTGATATTTCAAAAATGGTGCGGTACCAACTTTTTTTCTTCACAATCTGCTGATTCTTTTATTATTATTTTACTTTTGAAGTCTTGCCAACAGATTGAAAGCCTGTTAACAAAGCCAGCATCATTTTATAGTTAAATGACTCTGGGATTAAAAATGTACGGTAACACGAACTAAGAATGACTAATACTTGAACAGCATTTATTAATCTTAATTAATCTAGCATTTATTAATGCATTATTAAAATCTCAATTTGTGTTTGTTAACATTAGTTGAACAACTGTATTTTCATTAGTGTAATGTATGTGTTGCTTGTTCATGGTTAGTTAATACATTAACTAACGACACCTTATTGTAAAAAGTCTTACCAAATTAGGTTTTAATGAGGATATTTTTGTCCTTAATGTCTTGAGATGAACTTTTTTTGCATCTAGTGTAAAGTTGCAGGTGAAATATTACAATTCTAATAAAAATACACACTTGTGCCCAAATGTATGCATTTATATAATGTATAAATCCACACTGATTTGACACCTTATTGTAAAAAGTCTTACCAAATTAGGTTTTAATGAGGATATTTTTTGTTCATGGTTAGTTAATACATTAGTTAATACATTAACTAACGACACCTTATTGTAAAAAGTCTTACCAAATTAGGTTTTAATGAGGATATGTTTTTGGTTCATGGTTAGTTAATACTTTAGTTAATACATTAACAACAAATTATTGTAAAAAGTCTTAC
>CM050418.1:11231523-11236523 GCA_027564155.1 Gymnocypris eckloni scoliostomus | reverse complement strand
GTCCAGTATTTTTAAGTATGATACTATGAACGTGATGAAGTGTACTAATGATGAGTTATTATAATGCTCCTCCTCTGAAGTGCAGCTGCGCTCTGATTGGCTGCGCTGCTCACCTGAGCTCCTCGGAGATGAAGATGATTCGTCGCTCCATGACGGTGGCGGCGAACACCATCAGCACCTCGTCATCGTTCAGACAGCGGAAGAGCGTGCGGAAGTCCACGTGTTCGAGCCAGGACTCGGCCGGACGCGTCAGACGGATGATCTGAGATCAGAGGATTAATCACATCAGGGCCTGTATTCATGTTGTAAATGTTATGTTAAACCGCTTGTACTGTTGTTTAGGAGAACTGTCAGTGGTAAGATCAAGTGTTGTTGTTTAGCGTGGACACAGAATCAGAGCGACACACACACACCTCTGTGCCGGCGTCCGGGATGAAGCTGCTGATGCTGACGGTGTTTCCGGGCGAGGGCAGCGGCGCCTCCCGCAGGCTCTGCATGAACGGATAGATCATGGCTTTAGAGATCTGACTCCGCTTCTCCACCTCGTCAAAGATCTGCACAAACACACAGGAGTCAGTGCTGAGGAGTGTGTGTGAGAGTGTGTGTGTGTGTGAGTGTGCGTGAGAGAGTGTGTGTGTGTGTGTGTGTGTGTGTGTGTGTGTGTGTGTGTGTGAGAGTGTGAGAGTGTGTGTGTGGTGAGAGTGTGTGTGAGTGTGTGTGTGAGTGGAGTGAGTGAGTGTGTGTGTGCAAGTGTGTGAGTGTGTGTGTGAGTGAGTGTGTGTGTGTGTGTGTGTGTGTGTGTAGTGAGTGTGTGTGTGTGTGTGTGTGCAAGTGTGTGAGTGTGTGTGTGTGAGTGGAGTGAGTGCGTGTGTGCGTGTGTGTGAGAGTGTGTGTGTGTGTGTATGTATGAGTGTGTATGTGTTTGTGTGTTGTGTGTGAGTGTGTGTAATGATAAAACAGTTTTTCGTTATAAACACTTTTTCTTTATTTTCATTCTTTGGTATCACTAAATATTATATTTAATACATATATGTAAAATATATAAAATATAACAACTTTTTTACTTTATTACAAATTTGTACATTTGTAATGTTTTTAAATATTCTAAACTACTTCATATTTAATAATTATCAATTATTAGTAGTATCCAATATTTATTTAGTATTTGAATTGTTTTTATTAAATAATCAACATTATAATTCTATTATGAAATTTGTTTTCCATTACAAATATTTAATGTCATAGATATTTCATATTCAATAGTTCATAAATGTAAATATTTTAAATAAAATAAAATGATAAACATGTTTTCATTATAAATATGTTCTTACTTTCAATCTTTTCAATAATTTCATATTATCGAGCTATTTCTAAACGCTAGAGAGTATTGAATAAAAAAATATTACCAAATACTCTGTTATTTAATAAAAAAATTACATATAATATATTCAATATTCTTAAACTTTTAGTATTTTAAATATTCTGAAATATTTAATAATTACTAAAAACTATAGAATATTTAATGTATATAAAATCATATTAATTACATATTCAATATTTATTAAATTGCAATATTTGTAAGTATTATAATACATTTCATATTTAATAATTATAATAAGAATAAATATTCTAATTAAACTATTAAAAACACATGACTAACATTGTAATTATAAAAAATGATCAATTACAAATATTTTATTTTGAATCATAATTACTACATTTATGGAATATTTAATATATATATATATATTATATATCATATGCAATATTGAATTTTTTTATTTAATATTTGTAATTATTCTAATACATTTCATATTTAGTCATTATTAATTATTATAAAAAATCTAGTTCCAGTCTGATTCTATTCTAAATAATTAAGACTGTATAATTAACAGTATCACTATAGTGCTAAAAGTATTTTTCATTATAAACATTTTATTTACTTTTAATTATTATGATGACTAAATACTACGAAATAACAACATTATTCACTAAACTTGACATAATGTGACTATTATTATCATAATGGATATAGTGTGATGTGTGGTAATGCGTAAGTTCACCAGCAGTCTCCTGCAGTATCCGTTCCTCCGGCTGCCGTCCACTTCAGTCAGAACGAACGAGAACGTCTCGCTGCAGAGAGACAACCAAACATCAGCGTTACACCAACACACAGTCCTCAGAGACCTCAGATCTTCAGAAACACACTCTGACACACTCAGAGAGTCACTCAGAGAGTCATTTAGAGAGTCAGAGAGTCACTCATAGAGCCAGAGATTCACTCAGAGATTCACTCAGAGAGTCACTCAGAGAGTCATTTAGAGAGTCAGAGAGTCACTCATAGAGCCAGAGATTCACTCAGAGAGTCACTCAGAGACCTCAGATCTTCAGAAACACACACTACTGCGCTTTCAGTGCACAACACTGTCAGAGAGTCACTTAGAGAGCCACTCAGAGAGTCATTTAGAGAGTCAGAGAGTCACTCAGAGAGCCAGAGAGTCACTCAGAGAGCCAGAGATTCACTCAGAGATTCACTCAGAGAGTCACCACGAGAGTCACTCAGAGCCAGAGATTCACTCAGAGAGCCAGAGATTCACTCAGAGGCCAGAGATTCACTCAGAGAGCCAGAGATTCACTCAGAGTGCCAGAGAGTCACTCAGAGAGTCACTCAGAGAGCCAGAGAGTCACTCAGAGAGCCAGAGATTCACTCAGAGAGTCACTCAGAGAGTCACTCAGAGAGCCAGAGATTCACTCAGAGAGCCAGAGATTCACTCAGAGAGCCAGAGATTCACTCAGAGAGCCAGAGATTCACTCAGAGCCAGAGAGTCACTCAGAGAGCCAGAGAGTCACTCAGAGAGCCAGAGAGTCACTCAGAGAGCCAGAGATTCACTCAGAGTGCCAGAGAGTCACTCAGAGAGCCAGAGAGTCACTCAGAGAGCCAGAGATTCACTCAGAGAGTCACTCAGAGAGTCACTCAGAGAGTCAGAGATTCACTCAGAGAGCCAGAGATTCACTCAGAGAGCCAGAGATTCACTCAGAGAGCCAGAGATTCACTCAGAGAGCCAGAGATTCACTCAGAGATTCACTCAGAGAGCCAGAGATTCACTCAGAGAGCCAGAGATTCACTCAGAGATTCACTCAGAGAGCCAGAGATTCACTCAGAGAGCCAGAGATTCACTCAGAGAGCCAGAGATTCACTCAGAGAGCCAGAGAGTCACTCAGAGAGTCACTCAGAGCCAGAGAGTCACTCAGAGAGCCAGAGATTCACTCAGAGAGTCACTCAGAGAGCCAGAGATTCACTCAGAGAGCCAGAGATTCACTCAGAGAGCCAGAGAGTCACTCAGAGCCAGAGAGTCACTCAGAGAGCCAGAGATTCACTCAGAGAGCCAGAGATTCAATCAGAGAGCCAGAGATTCACTCAGAGAGCCAGAGAGTCACTCAGAGAGCCAGAGAGTCACTCAGAGAGTCACTCAGAGAGTCAGAGATTCACTCAGAGAGCCAGAGAGTCACTCAGAGAGCCAGAGAGTCACTCAGAGCCAGAGAGTCACTCAGAGAGCCACTCAGAGAGTCAGAGATTCACTCAGAGAGCCAGAGAGTCACTCAGAGCACCAGAGTCACCCAGAGAGTCACTCAGAGAGTCACTCAGAGAGTCACTCAGAGTGCCAGAGAGTCACTCAGAGAGTCAGAGATTCACTCAGAGAGTCAGAGAGTCACTCAGAGAGTCAGAGATTCACTCAGAGAGTCAGAGATTCACTCAGAGATTCACTCAGAGATTCACTCAGAGTGCCAGAGAGTCACTCAGAGAGTCAGAGATTCACTCAGAGAGTCACTCAGAGCACCAGAGATTCACTCAGAGAGTCACTCAGAGCACCAGAGATTCACTCAGAGAGTCAGAGATTCACTCAGAGAGTCACTCAGAGAGTCAGAGATTCACTCAGAGAGTCAGAGATTCACTCAGAGAGTCTTAGATAGAGAATGATTCAGAGAGCCAGAGATTAATGTAGAGATTCACTCAGAGATTCAGTCAGACAGTCAACACCCACACTTGTGGTCTTGGCCACTTGAGAGTGTGTGCGACAGAAAGTAATTGCGCAAGACTGTCCCAGATCTTAAAAACACTAAAGCGCACTTACTCCATCTCGAATACCGTTCCAGAGCACCATCCCAGGCTTAGTGTATCCCATGCATCATGTTCTGGAATAAATCGTGAGACTTTCTGCTGAGATCTCGTGAGAGGTCATTGAAACCTTTCCAATGTAAGTTAAATATTAATCATAATTAGGTGCAAAAATTAGAATATTTATTTTGCACAACATTTGCCACTGCTCGTTGTCACTTAATTAGAAGCACCTCAAATGAGGTCAGTCAGAGGTTCTGTGGTTTTCTTGTCGAGTGATTCATGATCAGTTTTGTTTCTTTGACATCATTAACGGAAATCAGAGTCAGTTGTGTTTGATGAAGGTCTCCTGTTTCCATCAGCGTCAGTGCGCACAAGTGTGAAATGATGCATGTGTGTGGTTACAACAGAGGTGAAAGTGTCACACCGGATGTGTGTGTGTGTGTGTGCGAGTGTGTGTGTGCATGTGTGTGAGTGTGTGTGTGTGCAGTGTGTGTGTGTGTGTGTGTGTGTGTGTGTGTGTGTGTGCGTGAGAGTGTGTGTGTGCGTGTGTGTGAGTGAGGTGTGTGTGTGTGTGTGTGTGTGTGTGTGTGTGTGTGTGTGTGTGTGTGTGAGTGTGTGTGTGTGCAGGTGTGTGTGTGTGTGTGTGCGTGCGTGGTGAGAGAGAGAGAGTGTGTGTGTCTATCTTTTGTATGTGTGTGTGTGTGTGTGTGTGTGTGTGTGTGTGTGTGTGCATGTGTGAGTGTCTGTGTGAGTGAGTGCACGTGTGTGTGAGTGTGTGTGTGTGTGCATGTGTGTGCGTGTGTGTGGTGTGTGTGTGTGTGGTGTGTGAGTGAGTGAGTGAGTGAGTGAGTGCGAGTGAGTGTGCGGTGTGAGTGCGAGT
>CM050418.1:11211523-11226523 GCA_027564155.1 Gymnocypris eckloni scoliostomus | reverse complement strand
AGTGTTGCACAGATTAAATTTCATGTAAATCATCCATGCTAACACACACGCCTTCTATTTTTATTTTTTAGACATTTCACTCTCTATAGATATATTTTCTATGTACTGTATTTTTAGATATATTCGAGTTTCAAGTTTCTCGCTCAAGTTCACATGAGACCTAAAGCGCATCCTGTTTGCTTAAAAGCGCAACGCTTCGTTGTTATTCTGAGTGCACACAAATAAACGAGAGTCTTTACAGATTCGAAAGATGTATTAGGCTACTTTTATCTGTATGACCAAGAATGACAGAGATTTTAAGAGCAAGTGAGCGCACCGGAGCCTGTCCTGCAGCAAACGCGCTTCCACTCAAACACTTCAATAGCGCATTTCTAGGTTAACATCATATTGAGCGCCATGTAAAGTTGTTACTACATACATCTTTCAGATGAAAAGCCATATTTGAGGTTGATGAATGATAGGTGAGCGCTTGGATGTCCTGCCCGATTGTATTACCACATAGACCAGTGCTAACAATCTGTCCATCACGGACTCCGAGCCTCTAGTTCAAGACTCGCTCTCGCCCTACAGTGCAATTCGCCAGGTATACATCCGCTAAAATATCAGGGTGAAAGTCATCATAGCTTGCGTAGTATAGACCCAGCTCCCAACCCAACTTTGAGAATAGATTAACGGCGATATTTTTTTTATCGCCGATAAGAGTCTCACGTTAACGCAGCACGTTAACACCGATAACGGCCCACCACTAATTAAAATATTTATTTGTTTGTTTGTTTTGTTTTATGTTATTTTAGGAAGGAATGTGTATTTCCAGTATAATAATTGAACGTAATCGTTTGTAATACAAGTCTAAAGGTGCGTTCACACCGGACGCGAATGAAGCGTTACGCGTGAATGATTTACATGTTAAGTCAATGCAAAGACGCGATAGACAATCCTGCGGCGCTATTCGTGCGAATGAGGCGGTGTGAATTGAGCGTTTAGGATTCGCGCGAGTTGAAAAATCTGAACTTTGGCGGATATTCACGCCGTGTTAACCAATCAGGAGCTTGCTCTAGCAGTGACGTCATTACAAGCGGAGGCAGAAAATCCCAAACAACAATGGAGGACAAATTAATCGTGGTTGTATGTGGTACCCGGAGCTGTACGATACTACTTCGTACTTTTACAAAAACAGGAATAAAAAGGATCTTGCTTGGAAGAAAGTGAGTGAAGGAGGTCGAACAATCTGTAGCGAATTTCACTCGCGAATGAAGCGAGTAAACTCAAAATGTTCAAGCGTCCAACTACGCGCGATGTATTCGCTTCATTCGCGTCTGGTGTGTACGCACCTTAAGAAGGTTTGAACGGGTTTAGCCCCTCATAATGTATAATAGTGTTGTGTGCTCCATGTTTAATGTCAAGTGTTCATGAGGTGTATTGCCTGAGGGAAGAAACTGGTTCTGTGTCTGGTCGTTCTGGTGCTCAGAGCTCTGTAGCGTCGATCAGACGGTAACCGTTCACAGAGGAGTGTGTTGGATGTGAGGGTCCAGAGTGATTTTACCAGCCCTTTAGCTCACTCTGGATGAGTACAGTTCATTGAAGGGGTGTACCAATGATTCACTCAGCAGTCCAGACTAACCTCCGTAGTCTTCTGAGGTCAGGTTTAGTAGCCGAGACAGTTATTGACGAGCATTCAATTCTCATTCTATTCTATTCTATCATCTACAGCACAACTGTACATACAATGTTTTTATTTTTCCATGTTTGTCTACTTATATTTACAAATGTGTATTTTTTTATTCACATCTTATTTTTGTTGTCTGTGTGAACTGGAAGCTTATGTCACAAAAAAACATATTCCTTTGATAGCTTTGAAATAATTGGCCATTTCAGAAAAGTCAAGGCCGGGTTTCTTTAAGACTGATGTGACTGTTTTTAATTGAAGAAGAATGGAAACAGTGCAGAAGAGTTGAGAAATGAGAAGTGAAATAGGCCACGAAATAACAGGTGCAGAGTTATATATCAAGATTATAGAGATGGATTTGATCAGTCTGAATAAATATACTACAGTAGCACAGTTCTGAGGAAATAGCATTTCAAAAAAGTGTTTAAAAAAAAAGTGTTTCTATGAAAAGTGCCTCAATTACGATCTATAAACATGATACAACATTTAAAAATGCGATGTATTTATATCACAATATGCGAAAAATTGCGTTTAAAAAGTGCTTCGATTACAATCTGAAAAAAATTGCATTTTAAAAGTGCTTAGATTCGGATCTAAGGAAAAGCGTTTTAAAAGTGCTTAGATTCGGATTTAAGGAAAAGCGTTTTAAAAGTGCTTAGATTCGGATCTAAGGAAAAGCGTTTTAAAAGTGCTTAGATTCGGATCTAAGGAAAAGCGTTTTAAAAGTGCTTAGATTCGGATTTAAGGAAAAGCGTTTTAAAAGTGCTTAGATTCGGATCTAAGGAAAAGCGCTTTTAAAAGTGCTTAGATTCGATCTAAGGAAAGCTGCTTTTAAAAGTGCTTAGATTCGGATCTAAGGAAAAGCGCTTAAAAGTGCTTAGATTCGGATCTAAGGAAAAGCTGTTTAAAAGTGCTTAGATTCGGATCTAAGGAAAAGCTTTTTAAAAGTGCTTAGATTCGGATCTAAGGAAAAGCGTTTAAAAGTGCTTAGATTCGGATCTAAGGAAAAGCTGCTTTTAAAAGTGCTTAGATTCGGATCTAAGGAAAAGCGCTTTTAAAAGTGCTTAGATTCGGATCTAAGGAAAAGCTTTTAAAAGTGCTTAGATTTGGATCTAAGGAAAAGTTGCTTTTAAAAGTACTTCAAATTCGGATCTAAGGAAAAGCTGCTTAAAAGTGCTTAGATTCGGATTTAAGGAAAAGCGCTTTTAAAAGGGCTTAGATTCGGATTTAAGGAAAAGCTGCTTAAAAAGTGCTTAGATTAAGGAAAAGCGCTTTTAAAAGTGCTTAGATTCGGATCTAAGGAAAAGCGCTTAAAAGTGCTTAGATTCGGATCTAAGGAAAAGCCGCTTTTTAAAAGTGCTTAGATTCGGATCTAAGGAAAAGCCGCTTTTAAAAGTGCTTAGATTCGGATCTAAGGAAAAGCTGCTTTAAAAGTGCTTAGATTCGGATCTAAGGAAAAGCGTTTAAAAGTGCTTAGATTCGGATCTAAGGAAAAGCGTTTAAAAGTGCTTAGATTTGGATCTAAGGAAAAGCTTTAAAAGTGCTTAGATTTGGATCTAAGGAAAAGCGCTAAAAGTGCTTAGATTCGGATCTAAGGAAAAGCTGCTAAAAGTGCTTAGATTTGGATCTAAGGAAAAGCTTTTAAAAGTACTTAAATTCGGATCTAAGGAAAAGCGCTTTAAAAGTGCTTAGATTCGGATTTAAGGAAAAGCGCTTTTAAAAGGGCTTTAGATTCGGATTATGGAAAAGCGCTTTTAAAAGTGCTTAGATTCGGATCTAAGGAAAAGCGCTTAAAAGTGCTTAGATTCGGATCTAAGGAAAAGTGCGTTTAAAAGTGTTTAGATTCGGATTTAAGGAAAAGCGCTTTAAAAGTACTTAGATTCGGATTTAAGGAAAAGCGCTTTTAAAAGTGCTTAGATTCGGATAGAAGGAAAAGCGCTTTTAAAAGTACTTAGATTCGGATTTAAGGAAAAGCGTTTTAAAAGTACTTAGATTCGGATCTAAGGAAAGTGCTTTTAAAAGTGCTTAGATTCGGATTTAAGGAAAAAGGGTTTTTAAAAGTGCTTAGATTCGGATCTATTCGGATCTGGAAAAGCGTTTTAAAAGTGCTTAGATTCGGATCTAAGGAAAAGCGTTTTAAAAGTGCTTAGATTCGGATCTAAGGAAAAGCGTTTTAAAAGTGCTTAGATTCGGATCTAAGGAAAAGCGTTTTAAAAGTGCTTAGATTCGGATTTAAGGAAAAGCGTTTTAAAAGTGCTTAGATTCGGATTTAAGGAAAAGCGTTTTAAAAGTGCTTAGATTCAGATCTAAGGAAAAGCGTTTTAAAAGTGCTTAGATTCGGATCTAAGGAAAAGCATTTTAAAAGAGCTTAGATTCAGATCTATACAACATGATATAGCATTTTAAGTGTTTTGATTATGACTTAGATATCACGATATGAGAAATTAGCTGTTTAGATCTCGTTTATGTGATGACATTTCGGAGCCAAAAGTGCCGTTTCATTATATATAACGAATTAATCATAATCTACATGTTATATATTATTAATATATTATATATTATAGAGACTAGTCTTATTTTATGCACTGTATTTGCTCTGTTTTCTCATGTATTTGGATAAGTACAATGCATATATTGTCCTCATTTGTAAGTCACTTTAGATAAAAGCGTCTGCTAAATTAATACATTAAAATGTAATAAAAAATAATTATATCTTTGTTATTGATTTTGGAGACTTTTCTATTTTCTAAGTAATTAAATTGAATCTAAGGATTACATGTTTGACACACTAAAAGTAATCATTCAAATAAAACACTTATTAAATTCACGAATTAATTATTATTATTTTTATGTTCAGATGAAGCCGTTTAAAGCAATGTTTGTGGTTTTCAGTGACCAGCTCTTGTGACGTAAGATCCTGGTGTCTAATTAGCGAATCCTACCACGGTGATCATGAATATTAATGAGCCTCCCTTTCCTCAAAACGCCTCCCTTTCCTTTCGACCAATCCAGCGGGATTGTGACCCGCTACGTCATTAATATTCATGAGCCAGGGCTTCAGCGCAGTCGCGCGTGCAGTCAGTGTATCGAGCGCGAGCGCCACGTCGCAGCAGGACACAAACAGCGACCATGGTGAAGGTGAGAGAACAAGCACGCGCTTCAGATCATAAACACATGCATCAAACTAACTTATATCTATCACCGAGTCACATCTGAGAGATGCACGCGCCTCTGAAGAGCAGAACACCAAACAGGAGTTTAATTAGGGTCATAGGACTTTACCATATGCTCACTTTAAAGTTAGTTATTAGTATAATCTAGTTTAATGTTTCTTGTTTTTAGATCATGCATATGTGTTTGTTTGTGTATATATCTATTTATCTTATTTCTGACAAATATTACCTGTTAATTTGACCAAGTTTAATTAGTTATTAGACTATAGACACTTCATTTAAGAATATATTTTAATATAGATTTTACTTTGTGCATATAATTTATTATATATATATATTTTTATCAATGTGTGTGTGTTATTACAACTGAATTGTGATCTTAATCTTAATAATTTAATTGTTTTTGCCCTCTTTGGTCTTTTATTTGATTATTTCTGCTTTATATTACCTGTTAATTTGACCAAATGTGATTAGTTATTAATGAAATATTTGCAGCATGTCTCTGCCTTTATTGATTTTGCACTTATTTGATTTGAGCATGTATTTTTTACGTCATTCATTGAACTTTATATATGTTATAAATCATAAATCGATCTTTAAAATGATATTTTCTAGTTTTTGAATGTAACTTTTTTCCTCTGATCTTTTTGCTTTATATATATATATAAATATAGTAAATGAAATCTGTGTTAGCTGATGATAAAGTTGTTGTCTGTGTTTGCAGAGCGTGAATTCAGAAGCTCAGTCCAGGAGTGAAACACATGAAGGAGAAGATGCAGAACCAGAGCCGTCCGCAGGTACAGTAATACTTCATCTGCATTCATAATTCAGGATCTCTATATGGATATATAGATAGACTTGTGGTCCATGGTGTTATTGACTCGGATCTGTAGTGTGTAGGAGTCACGCAGGCTCTAGTAAACACTGGGCTCTCGAGAGAGACTCTATTTGAGTGTTTGAGGGAATAAAGCGCAGCTGGGAATACACTGCTGTGATGATGATGATGATGCAAGATGATCATCAGCACAGCTTACAGTAAAATACTTCCAAATATGTCCAACCCCAAAGAAATAAATAATATATCAGGCAGTTTCTTTACATTAATACATTTTATATTTATTTGTATCAAGACTTTACTGCATTGTTATTTATTTGGTTTGTTTAATTTATTGTATTACAATAATAAAAAATAAATTGTGCAAAAAATTCAATTTTTCTAAACTCGCATTACAATAATGCAGTAAAAATTATTAAATTAATCGTAAAAATGATGATTTTGGACATTCTCATTACAATAATGCAGTAAAAATTATTCAATTAATAGTAAATAAAAATGATGATTTTGGACATTCTCGTTACAATAATGCAGTAAAAATAATTTAATTAATAGCAAAAAAAAATGATGATTTTGGACATTCTCGTTACAATAATGCAGTAAAAATAATTTAATTAATAGTTAAAAAAAAATTATGATTTCGGACATTCTCGTTACAATAATGCAGTAAAAATAATTAAATTAATAGTTAAAAAAATATGATTTTGGACATTCTCGGTACAATAATGCAGTAAATATAATGAAATTACTTATTATAATGCAATAAAATAATCACATTAATAATGTTTTCATTCAAAACTGATTATTTTCCCAAATTCTCATTACTGTAATGCAGTAAAAATTATTAAATTAATAGTTTTATTATAAAAAGGTTATGATTTTCCCCATATTCTCATTGTGATAATGCAGTAAAAATTATTAAATTAATAGTTTCATTATAAAAAGGTTATGATTTTCCCCATATTCTCATTGTGATAATGCAGTAAAAATTATTAAATAGTTTTAATGCAAAAAAGTAATGTTTTTGCATCAAATTTGCATAACTATAATGCAATAAATTAATGTTCCAAATTTTTTTTCTAAATTCTAATTATTATAATGCAATAAAAATAACATTAATAATGTTTTATATTATCTTCCCAATTTATGTTACAATAATCCAGTACTATAATGAAATTAATAATGTTTCAGTACAAAAAATTATGATTTTTTCCACACACTCGCTATTATAAAGCAGTAAAACTTAAATTACTGTAATGCAAAAAAGTAATATTTTCCCCCTATTCTGCATTAGTATAACACAATAAAAAAATGAAATTAATCATATCTCAGTTTAAAAAAGTAAAACATATTTTTCAAATTATTATTTCTATAGTGCAATAAAAAATAATGAATTAATGTTTCAATGCAAAATTGTATTTTGTATTATTTTTATTATAATGCAATAAAAAAATGAAATTAATAATGTTTTAATTAAAAAGTAGATTTCCCTAAATTCTCATTACTCCGATGCAGTAAAAATAACGAAATTAATAATTTTCCAATGCATTAAGGATTTTTGATGCATAATATAATAAAAATAAATTGGGGTTAAATATGACACAGAAGAAATAACCAATTTTTTAGCTCTAGTCATTAATGTTGAATATATTGCGAGTGTTAAAAGACACTAATTAAACGTATCACTGTTAATTTCTTCGCAGCAGCTGGCGGTAAAGAGCACGCTGTGGCTCCGCCCACCATGATCTGGCGCGTGACCGGCAGCCTCTTCAGCGCCACGAAGGGCGTGGTCGGAGCCACAGTGGGCGGAGTCACCTGGCTGGGCGGGAAAAGTTTGGAGATCACCAAATCCGCAGTGACCGCGGTGCCCTCGGTGGGCGTCGGCCTAGTGAAGGGCGGGGTTTCAGCGGTGGCAGGGGGCGTGTCCACAGTAGCCAATAAAGTTCCGTTCACTGGAAAGAAAAAAGACAAATCGGAGTGAAGCGGACGATTATAACAAGAACACTCGTTTACTGTGCTGATGCGTGGTGATGCTGATTTTTGATTGGTCGCCAGAGACATGTGACGGATGTTTTTGACCAATCAACGCCCAAGGCATTTGCGCAAAAGGGAGTTTTGTACGTCATACAGTAGGTTTTGATGTAAACAGACTTGATCTCAATGGAAAGTAGGGTTTTCTCCAATCATCTCAGATCTGTGACCAAAGACACATTTATCAGTCGTGTTTGTTCCTGTTAAACATCATTTTCTGAAATGTTATCAGTCAAATTGTGTTCGTAAATTGCATTTTTTATTATTTGAATATAATAAAGTCATGTAAAAGATGCTGCAGAAAGTGTTTTCAATTATTTCACTCCAGTTTGATCACTTATTTTTATAAAAAATACATAATGGCAAACATGTAATGCCGAAATGCGATTAACATTCTCATAATGTTACATAATTAAACATTCTCATTACAATGCAGTAAAAAGAATTAAATAGTGTTAAAAAAAAAATTATGATTTTGGACATTCTCGTTAGAATAATGCAGTAAAAATAATGAAATTAATAGTAAAAAAAATGATGGTTTTGGACATTCTCATTACAATAATGCAGTAAAAATAATGAAATGGTAAAAAAAATATGATTTTGGATATTCTTGTTACACTAATGCAGTAAAAATTATTAAACTAATAGTTAAAAAATTATGATTTTGGACATTCTCGTTACAATAATGCAGTAAAAATAATGAAATTAATAGTAAAAAATGATGATTTTGGACATTCTCGTTACAATAATGCAGTAAAAATAATGAAATTAATAGTAAAAAAATGATGATTTTGGACATTCTCGTTACAATAATGCAGTAAAAATAATGAAATTAATAGGTAAAAAATGTATGATTTTGGACATTCTCATTACAATAATGCAGTAAAAATAATTAAATTAGTTAAAAAATTGGATTTATTATTACAAATTATTATTTCTATAGTGCATACAAAATAATGAATTAATGTTTTAATGCAAAATGTTATTTTGTATTATAACGCAATAAAAAAATGAAATTAATGTTTTAATTAAAAAGTAGATTTTCCCAAATTCTCATTACTGTAATGCAGTAAAAATAACAAAATTAATAATTTTCCAATGCATTAATGATTTTTAAGTCATTTGTAACTTAAACACGTCGTTGTATAGCTTAGCTGGCTAATTTGAGCAGGCTATGCTAACGGATTAATTTCATCAGCTGTAAACTAAACACAGAAACTGCTTAATTAGCCTTGATGATATCTTACCTTTACGAGTGCAGTCGTCCAGCGGCGTCCATCTTGAAAAAACCGAGGACAAAAACTAATTAAAATATTCAACTTAAAAGTGTGTCTTTAACGGAGTATTATCTAACTTGCTAGGCTAGTCGTTTAAATATATTATAACTAATTTAACGACAACCCTGCTGAAAAAAAATGGAATTTAATGGGAAAATAATGGTTATAATGGGAATTGTATTGGTTTTAATGGAAACTATAATGGTATCCACTGGTATGTGATGGATTCTATTGGTGGGATGTTAAATCCTGTTGGACAAATGCCCAAAACGCACTACAAAAATGAATTTAGTAATGGTTTTACTGGGAAAAACTAATGGTATTTTAATTCAGAACTAGACAAAAATCAAACCAAACATTGTTTTAAAATATTTTTTATTAGCTGGCTGAGTACCACACAGACTTAAGAAACAAATGCTGGTATTATATACATCTCTTTAAAATTCAAAACAGCTAATATTCTGTAGAAAAACTGAAAACACAAGTGGTAAAAATGAACAGCTTTATAAGATACAGCCATCATGTACAAAACACTGGAGTACAACGAGATGGAGACAATCACAGCGATGGAAGACCAAAGACGTCAAACACCTGGAGCGCATTCTACGCTATCTGTGCATGGAGCAAAGTACAGTCGAGACAATCATTCATCTGTGGTACGGTTACGATAGTTTGGACCCGAACACATGCCAAGGATCCTGTCGTGGAAACAGACGCAGGTATGTACAGGTGAGAAACTCTTCCGTTCGTGTGAATCTGGATACTTTAAATATGGCGTAATGCATGTTCCTTCTTCGGCTCTTTGCGATTACTTGTATTTTCATATATTGAGGTCTGTTTACGCCAAACAAATCTGAATATAAACAAAGGACACTGCGAATTTCACGCGCGAATTGAGCAAGTAAACTCAAAATGTTCAAGCGTCCAACTACGCGCGAATAGCGCAATTTATTCGGCGTCTGGTGTGAACGCACAGTAAGATTTGATGTTTGCGTCAACTATATTTAGTTTTTCGTTCAACCTGACGAATATTCGTTACACTCCTTCGTTTAGAGTTTGGCATAAAAGGACCTTTACTGTAAAAGATCACGAAGACAGTATTTACATCTGATTTTTAAAATCAACATATTGTTTACATTTCATATTTTAGAATGTTTCAATTTCTAAAACGTTAAAAATTACATTTTTGCCACAATTTGATTGGACAAACTGTTTTGGATTTGACTTTGAATGTTTGCGTTTAACACGCGAGGTAAGGTTGTAATACATTTAGCGATTTCCATCAGTGGGTGGAGCTTAGGACGATAAGGCCACGCCCTCCCCGTCTTCCCGCCGCTTCTGAAACAAACAGATGAATACAATTGAACGATTCTATTATTATTTAGCAAATTTTGCATTGCTTCGACTTTTTACGAACCTCGTCGTCTTGGGCTTTTAGCCCTGAAGAGGGGGAGGGGCCGTCGTCACCATGGCAACCGTTGTGTTCCGCCTCCGTTTCTCTCTTTCCAGTCCCGCCCCCAACCGGCCAAAACAGCCGCCCTGAAGGAAGTCAACGTCAAATTTTGTTCGCGAACCATTGTAACGTATTTCCCGCGCAAAAAAACCTACCTGGTCGTTGTGGGACGGCAAACTCGTGCCCGCGCTCCGTCAGGTTGCTCTGGGTGGTGTAAGGCGATGTACGGTGGCCTGCAGAAGAGAAATGTAAAATAACTTGCGCAAACATTCATAAAACATTAACCAAAGGACATGGTCTCACTGAGGGCGAGTCGGTGTTTTGCGCCACGATGTTTAGCTCCGCTCGGTCCGGGCTGCTCTCTCCTGACCACTGCTGGACACACAGAGCATTAAAACTCACTCATTTTCCTTCAAACACACTTATTTGAACGCAACGTACGATTTCAAACACTCACGATGAGATGAAGTGCCGCTCTGGGTCCTCCGGCATGTAGGTGGCGCCACTGGTCCTTGGGCTTCACGGACACTTACGACCTCCGTGTGGTTGGACGGAACCGTTGCGAGAAGACCTGATGGATGAATGAAAATAAAGGCCTGTTCTCATCGAGAACATGAACTACAGCGACAATAACTACCGCGATTCTAATGATATTGTTACGTTTATTATAACTATGCATTGCAACTGAAATTCGGTGGATTCTGATTGGCTGTCGATGTTTTTATCATCTGTAAAAATTAGCTCTGAAAGTAGTTCCAATGATATCGTTACTCAATGTCGTTATCGTAGCTACAGGGCTCTCAAGTTATAGCTTAAATTTGGAGTGAGATTAGGGGAGGGGCCACACAAAGGGGAGGAGTCACTCAAATGGGAGGGGCCACACAAAGGGGAGGAGTCACTCAAATATTTGCAGCACCCACGTTTTTACTAGCAGTTCAATTTGACCTATTGTTCATAATTGACCAGCACAAATATAATTGATAACATCTGGTAAATCTGATGAAAGACAAATTCTAATTAAATATAATAATATATATATTTTATTTTATTTGGATGAATTTTATCATATGTACGACCTGTTATAACATCTCTAGTACTTTCAGGAAGCCAAAGATAAGCCTAAAGCTTCTGGTTGCAAGGCATTTGGGAGTTTTTTGACTGCATTAATAATACTTTTGCACGAATTTGGCTATATTCCATCTTCAGCTCTCACTATTTTAAGTGATTTCGTCCAGAAACCTTAAAAATCAAAAACAAAACATATGAAGGGGTTACCGACGCGCATCAGTGATGTTGCGGCAGAGTGGCGTAATTTACCCGGAAACAACAACATCCTAATTTCTGATTGGCTGTCAATATCATTCTAGTTGTGGATTGAACTCGGCTACATCTTTAATTAAGAGCGTGCAAGCGGCTAAGCTCTTACTGAGTCCGCGGTATCTGGAGAGCTGCTGGTAGATCTGCCGCATCCTCTCGATGTTCAGGCGGCTGGCCTCGGCGTGGTTCACCATGGGTTTGGGATAGTCCACGCCGATCACACATTTGGCGGCGCGCTGCACCTCGTCCGGAGCGTTCCAGGGGTCGTAGATGAACTTGGCTGGAAAATCTCGCAGTATAGGTAAGTAACGTCTGCAACCAAAGGGAGAGATTAACCCACAGCGCCTCATCATAACCTCCAGAACACCAGAGCTCCGCCTCCAAACCGCTGCAGGGGATTATGGGTAACACACAAACATACTCCCTCATATACACAATACGTGGCTAGTTGATTAGAAATGAACATATCCATAAAGTCTTAAGATTATAAAAAAATATTGACATGTGACGTGCAAATTAGAGCATTCTGGGAAATTAAATGTTCTAAAGTGTCTATAAAGTGAATTAATTAAATATATACTAATGACCTGATTACTAATGATCAGTTTATAGTAAAACTAATTAAATTAACAAAATATGTACATGAAAAACTAAATGTACAAATATATATTTAATATTAATTAATTTACCAATACTATATAAGTTTTATAGGTGATGCTTGATTGATTATTAATAACTAAAGTTTCTGGACTCAACTCATGTTTATGAATAATTCATACTGAATAAATTAAATGTGATATTATAATCTATTACATGCATAAAATAATTATATCGATGATACAATTAATTTCTATAGGTGACATTTGACTGATTATTAATATCTAATGTTTTTGGACATAACTCATTATTATAAGTAATTCATACTGATAATATGTATTACTAAAAACTAATATATTATTTAGACTTATTAATAAATATAATATTAATTGTAGTGTGTAGGTGGAGGAGTGAGTGGTGTGTGTGCGTGAGTGTGTGTGTACGTGAGTGTGTGTGTGAGTGCGTGTGTGTGTGTGTGTGTGAGTGTGTGTGTGTGTGTGTGCGCGAGAGTGTGTGTACGTGAGTGTGTGTGTGCGTGTGTGTGTGTGTGAGCGAGAGTGTGTGTGTGTGCGTGAGTGTGTGTGCGTGAGTGTGTGTGTACGAGAGTGTGTGTGTGTGTGTGTGTGTGTGAGCGAGAGAGTGTGTGTGTGTGTGTGCGGAGTGTGTGTGCGTGAGTGAGTGTGTGTGCGAGTGTGTGCGAGTGTGTGTGTGTGTGTACGTGAGTGCGTGAGTGTGTGTGCGAGTGTGTGTGTGTGTGTGTGTGTGTGCGCGCGAGTGAGCGTGAGTGTGTGTGTGTGTGTGTGCGTGTGTGTGTGTGTGTGTGTGTGTGTGTGTGTGTGTGTGTGTGTGAGAGAGTGTGCGAGTGTGAGCGTGAGTGTGTGTGAGTGAGTGTGTGTGTGTGTGAGACACACACACTCACACACACACTCTCTCACTCACACACATTATTTCTAGATTGATGTATTATGATCATTGGTTTTGCTATATGTAATGTGCGTTCACACTGGATCCAGATGGAGGAAGTGAAGTGAAGCGGTGTGGACACCCACCTGATGAAGTCTCCGTTGGGGTCGATCCTCCGTCCGAATCCCACGGGACAGTAGCAGTGGAAGAACTGCTGGAAGAAGGAGCTGCAGGAGTGGGAGAGCCAGCTGCCGGCGTTCACGCTCCAGTCGGCGTCCAGCAGCAGCTCCTCGAACACCTGCGACACGCCAGAGCGTCAGCATACGCCAACCACACCGCACTTACCCAGCATGCACTGGGGCCGTACCTTCATGCCCTCCTCCCAGCTGATCCAGAGATCTCCTCGCGTTAGGAAACAGGCCACGGCGTGCCGGGCCAGGTGGTGGATCCAGCCCTCCTGACGCAGCTGGGTCATGATGGCGTCGATCCACGGGAAGCCCGTCTTGGCCTCGGCCCACTTGGCCAGCGCCTCGGGGTTCCTGTCCCACGGGATGCGGATGCAGATGGGGTTTCCCTCCATGCGGTCGAAGCGCGGGTTGTTGCTAGCCGCCGTGTAGAAGAACTCCTCCACAAGAGCTTGTCGTATAGAGAGATCGACGGGCTTCCGGTCTTCACCTGCGGCGGCACGGCATCATGGAATTATATACATCACAATATGAGAAAATAGCATTTTAAAAAGCATTTCAATTCGGATCTGAAATAGCGTTTTGAAAGTGCTTCAATTGAGGTCCAAGTAAAAAGCGTTTTAAAAGTGTTTTTATTCGGATCTAATAAAATAGCGTTTTAAAAGTGCTTCAATTTGGATCTAATAAAATAGCTTTTTAAAAGTGTTTAAAAGCGGATCTAATAAAATAGCTTTTTAAAAGTGCTTTAATTCGGATCTAATAAAATAGCTTTTTAAAACTGCTTTAATTCAGATCTAATAAAATAGCTTTTTAAAAGTGCTTTAATTCGGATCTAATAAAAAAGCGTTTTAAAAGTGCTTTAATTCGGATCTAATAAAATAGCGTTTTAAAAGTGCTTTAATTCAGATCTAATAAAATAGCTTTTTAAAACTGCTTTAATTCAGATCTAATAAAATAGCTTTTTAAAAGTGTTTAAATTCGGATCTAATAAAATAGCTTTTTAAAAGTGCTTTAATTCGGATCTAATAAAATAGCTTTTTAAAAGTGCTTCAATTCAGATCTAATAAAATAGCTTTTTAAAAGTGCTTTAATTCGGATCTAATAAAATAGCTTTTTAAAAATGCTTTAATTCGGATCTAATAAAATAGCTTTATAAAACTGCTTTAATTCAGATCTAATAAAATAGAATTTTAAAAGTGCTTCAATTCGAATCTAAAATAGCATTGTAAACGTGTTTAAATTCAGATCTAATAAAATTGCTTTTTAAAAGTGCTTTAATTCAGATCTAATAAAATAACGTTTTAAAAGTGCTTTAATTCAGATCTAATAAAATAACGTTTTAAAAGTGCTTTAATTTGGATCTAATAAAATAGCTTTTAAAAGTGCTTTAATTACGATATAAAAATCATTATACAAGAAAATATAATTTTAAGTGTTTTGTTACAATCGATACATTACGATATACGAAAATTAGGATATTTTACAATTTTAACAAAGAAACTCACTTAAAATATGATTTAATATATTTTAGATAATGGTTACATTAAACATATTTATAATATG
>CM050418.1:11201523-11206523 GCA_027564155.1 Gymnocypris eckloni scoliostomus | reverse complement strand
CACTCTCTCTCACACACACTCTCTCTCTCTCACACATCTCTCTCTCTCTCTCTCTCTCTCTCACACACAGATATAAAACTTATCCGATATCACATATATATATATATATATATATATATATATATATATATATATATATATATATATACACATTTTCAGATAAATTAAATTACAAAACATAATTCTAAAGTTTAAATGAGACTCTCCTACACATTGTGGCGTGGCAGGCAGCTGGGGGAGGCGGGTTAGGCGAGCGGGGAATCAGTGGGCAAGTGAATGATTAACACCTGTATCTGATTCCAGTGATTGCAGGAGACTTGAAAAACTCCCGCCTATACAGTGGGAGGCAGTAATGCACGAGAGAGAAGGCGTCCAAAGAATGAAAACCACCACAGAAGAAGAGCGCGGAGTTTTGTTTACGTTTTGTTGTGCTGTTTTTTTGTGTTATTAAACATTTCTGGCTCGTCATGACTTTCGTCCTTCCTTCCTGACCTCGAACCGCGTTACACTGGTGCGAAACCGGGCGAGGCCGGCATGCAACGCCAGCCCACCCACTTGAGCTAGTTAAATCGCTCGCTGGTCTTCATCAGGCGCAACATCAGGCGCTGATGGATATGAAGCTGGAGCAGGAGGATCGCTTCGGCTATTGGTCCAGGCGCAGGATGAAGACGGCGGGCCATCCGAACTTGCTAGGCGGGAGAAAACCCGTCGCAGCTCCATCGATCGCCCGTCCGCTGATGAAGATGGGACGATGACCGGAGGCCTTCGTGGACCTCTTGAAGACAGCGGAGGCTGGAGCGCAGCCAGTGGCGGTGCCTGATCACTGCTGACGGAGCGCGGGTAGCAGCCCAACAGTTGCCTGTGCCTCCTGGCCTATGAAGACCTAAGCGGGCCATCCTTCAGCGTCGGCGGAACCCCCAAGCAGCATCGCCGCGCTTCCGCTCCGGGGAGCTGGGGACTCTGCCGACCGTTCGTGATGGCTCAGCAGCTCGGGGCGCATGCCGCAAGTGGCTCTTGGCGAGCCACCGTCGGGGTGATCGACCTGGTGGTGCTGGAGCAGTTCGTCGCCCCTACCCGACGAGCGGCAGTGGGTCCAGTGCCACCGCCCGGCGTCGCTGGCCCAGGCCATCCAGCTGGCGGAGGACCATCTGTCGTGAGCGAGCCCGGTAATCTCTCTCTTTCTCTCTCTTCCCGTCCCTCCCATCTCCTTCTCTCTCGCCTGTCCCAGCTCCCAGGTCAGCGTGGCCTCGAGCCCGCCCGAGTGGCGGACAGCTCAGGGACAGGCGACCGGTTCCCCGGCGCGAGAGGCCAGCCCACCACCTCTCCCAGTACTCTCTCCGGCAATCCATTGCCCACCCTTCTGCCGCAGCGGTGAGCCTGGGCCGGCCTGCTGGAGATCACGGGGACCAGGGCACTTCAGGACCAATGTCCCATGATGGAGGTGGGATTGCTGGTCCGGGTCCCGACTCCCAGGCTGCCCCGATCAAGCCGGGCAGTACCAGATACCTGTGAGTATCAAGGTACATATCAGGCCTTGGTGGATTCGGGCTGTAACCAAACCTCCATCCATCAAAGCCTGATACAACAGAGGCGTTGGATGACAGGTTAAGGTGAGGTGTGTACACATGTGGCGAATTACCCTTGGTGCCTGTCGATTAAATTTGGAAAATACATAGAATGGAGGTGGCGGTTAATTCCCACCTCAAGCATCCGCTGATTTTGGTCATTGGCGGCTTTCACTCAATTGTTGGGAATAGTGTGGATGCCTCTTGGCCCGGAGGCGGGGCCAGGAGGAGGCGGCGGCTCGGACGGACAGCGGGCACCCGCCTGCCTCAAGCGAGAGCCAGCGTGAGAACCCACTGGGCGACTTTCCCCTGGAGCAGTCACACAAAAAAGCAGCTGACCGGGTCCGCTCCATTGTGACAGCACTCCGGCCCGTCCCCTCTCCTACCCCTATTTTCCCTTATAAAGAGGTTGTATCGGGTAACAAGAGGCCCAGTCAAAGAGATAACAACCCAGTTATTGGTCCCCAAGAGCCGTCAAATGCTTTTCCAGGCGGCACACTCTCCCATGGCAGGCCACTTGGGAGGCAAAGACAGCGTCTCATGGCCCGATTCTTTTGGCGGGCCTTCACACGTCCGCCCGGTGGTGTGCGTGTCGTGAATGCCAGTTGGTAAATCCACGGCCACCGCCGCCCTTGCGTCCATTACCATTGATGGAGGTCCCCTTGAGAGAATTGGGATGGACCTCGCCACCATTCGTTAACACACCGCTTTGCATTGGTCCTGGTGGATTATGCAACGATATCGAAGGCAGTGCCCTGCGCTCCATTTCGTGTGGCGAGGCACTGTTTCGACTCATCTCGGTGGGAATCCCAAAGAGATTCTCACGGATCAGGCCTCGTTTATGTCACCCATTAAAGGAACACGAGCTATTGGGCATTCGATTCCAGCGTCTACCACCCACAAGCGGACGGCGGTGAGCGATTTGTCGCCGTTGAAAAACTGGTAAGTTTGTAAAGAAGGCGTAATTGGGATAAATGGCTCGAGCCCTTGTTCGCGTGCGGAGGTCCCACAAGCCTCCACTGGGTTTTCCCCATTCGAGCTCCTGTATGGTCGCCACCCTGCTTGGCGTCATTAAGTCGTGGGAGGACCATCAAACAGCCGTAGAAATTCAGTATGTCCTGGACGAGCAAAACTCCACACTTTGGGGCGGCTCTCTATGGAGAATTTGCTCCAGGCACAAGACAAACAAATGCGGCTGTACAACAGGGGAGCTGCGTCAATTCACGCCGGAGATAAGGTACTTGTATTACTTAACGTCTAGTTCAAAATTACTCGCAGTGGCAAGGGCCCTTTGTGGTCACCAGTGGGGAGCTCGATTAAAGTCAAGCGAGCGGATAGGGTGATGCATGTCAGATTTACCACCTCAACCTACTAAAACGCTGGAGCGAGGGGCGTCGGTGGGGTTAGCAGCGGTCGTTTGACGAGATGATCTCGGACCAGAAGCAGCACTCAAAACCATCCGTTCGCTCTGGTCTCTGGGATCACCTCTCGTGCAGCTCACCGACCTGGCCCGGTTGCAAGCAGATTTTGCGGATGTGTTTTCACCCCTGCCCGTCTGGACCTAGTACAGCACCATCGAACGCTCCCGGAGGTGGCGCGCAGCCGCTATCGCCTTCCTGAACACAAGAAAATGTAGTTCAGGAGGTTAAAGGCCATGCTAAACTTGGGCGTAATAGAAGAATCGCATAGCGACTGGGCGAGCCGATGGTATTAGTGCCTAAATGACTGGTCCGGTTCTGTGGACTACAGAAAGGTGAATGCTGTGTCGAATTCGGCGCTTATCAATGCCCGAGTTGTTTGCTTGATCGGTTAGGTGCGGCCGCTTTTATTCGACACTGGATTTACGAAAATTGGCAGATCCCTTATCGCCACTATCCAAAGAAAAAAGCCTTCACCACGCCGTTATTACACCAATTAAATAACGCTTCCGTTTTGTTTGGGGCTCCCGCCACCTTCCAGCGCCTCATGGATAAAGTCCTCCGGTCGCGTGCTGCCTATCTGGATGATATAATCATCCATAGTAAATGGCATGGAACATCTCGTGGTCCTGAGGCTGAAATTGGCAGCTCACGGCAAACCGGAAGTGTGCAATTGGGCGGGTGGAGTACGGTATCTGGGCTTCCACTTGGGTCATGGGCAGGTCGTCCCCAAATTGACAAACGGCAGCAGTTGCGGCCTGCCCAGTCCCAAGACCAAAAAGTGAGACAGTTCCTGGGGCTGGCGGGTTATTATAGGAGGTTTGTTCCTAATTTTGGACCTCACCAGCCTGACTGATCTCACTAAAAGGAAGCACCGACCGGTCCAGTGGAGCTGTGCCAACAGGTAACCCAGGTGAAGGCTGCCCTGTCGCGGCCGCTCCTGCACTCTCTAACATCTCCCTTTTATTACAGACAGGCCACGTCGGACAGGGCTGGGGGCCGTCCTGGCCCAGGTGGTCGGGGAGGCGGCGGTGCTGTATCTAAGTCGGAAGCTCTCAAAGAGAGACTAGATACAGCACCGTGGAGAAATGCTTGGCCATCCGATGGGCGTCCTCACCCTCTACTACCTCCTGGGTGAATTCACCCTCTGTTGGACCACGCGCCAGTGGCTCCACCGCATGAAGGATACCAGCGGATCACCCGTTGGTATCTAGCTTACAGCCCTTTAAATTCAAGGTGGTCCACAGGCCGGGGGTGCAGATGGTAGACTTCCTCTCCAGGAATGGGGGCTGCAGGCGAGCTCACCGGCCTGAGGCAGGCGGTGGGGTATGTGGCGGGCGTGGAAGCGGCAGCTGGGGAGGCGGGTTCAAATCAGTGGGCAAGTGAATAATGATTAACACCTGTATCTGATTCCAGTGATTGCAGACTTGAAAAGGCTCCTGCCCTGCAGTGGGAGCAGTAATGCACCGAGAGAGCGTCCACCAGCGAAGAAGCCAAGAAACCACCACAGAAGAAGCGCGGAGTTTGTTTACGTTTGTTATTGCTGTTTGTTTGTGTTATTAAACATTTTCTGGCTCGTCTTACTTCGTCCTTCCTTCTGACCCTCGAACGTTACACACATATATATTATTTTTATTTAAAAAAAAAATTTAAAAAAGAAAATTAAGGGATATTTAAATTAAGTTTGGAGGATTTTAAATTAATGCATATTATAAACTTTATGTTTATTTATACAATTAAATTAGATGCATTATGAACTATACTTGAATATAAAATGTAAATTAGATATTATATAAGAAATATTATTTGACGAGTGGCTAAATTTGATATGCAACAAGTACATTTATAAAGTTACTTTATATTCTAAAACATTTTAATATCAATTTCAAATTGATTATATTATAATTAGTTATGTTATAAAAACTGAAAATAAAATTAAGTTACATTATTAATATATACATTATTTATTAAGATGCAATAAATTATATTTTAAGTGAGTTTTTAAAGTTAGTAATAT
>CM050418.1:11196523-11199023 GCA_027564155.1 Gymnocypris eckloni scoliostomus | reverse complement strand
ATGCATTTTTGTAAATATATTATTTTATTAATAATTGAATAAAATGCACTACGAATTGCTAATTACAACACTGAAATGTTTTTTTCCAAGCATGTTTAAACACATTGTATTAATTGAGCTATGAGCTAATCCTGGTCTAGTCTAAACCCTGGTGTACGGGTCCCTCACCTCCAGCGGTTGATGCCGCGGTTGGAGGCCCCGGCGAACCAGGGGTCCAGGAAGTAAACACAGCGCAGCGTCTCGGAGCCCCTGGCGGCCTCCAGCAGAGCCGGGTTATCGTGCAGGCGCAGACCCTTCCGGAACCAGTGGATGGCGTTGCTCGGCATGATGCTGCACACATTCATTCATCAACACATCAATCAGCCTTTTCACAAAAACCACGACTTTAATAACTTGACCCTCGATCCTGAGTGTGGGTCATTACGGTAAGCGTCGCTTACGTCACAAAATGCCACGAAAACTAATAAATTAACCAAAAGTGTTTGAAGCTTGCGTGTTTTTAATTAAACGGGTCACTGATAACGTTACGCTTTGTATGTCACCCGTATTATATACAATCCACTCACCTGAGGCGTTAATAAAGCGAGGATATGAGAGTCCAGATGATAAAATCACATCAGAGTTTATGAAAGGCACAGAACCGAGCCAACACCGAGACGGTTTACATAAGCGCTCCACTGCGCATGCGCAACACTCGAGCCTCCCACAGCTTCATTTGTACCGTGTTTTAAGCCTTCTATAAATAGTTCTAATCTCTAAGTATCTATGTTGAGTATCAATTAGCTAAATTGCAGCCGATAAGGATCCTTATATATAGCGTATTTAAAACGATGCGCTCTATCTATAGTTGACCCTCTATGCCGGCTTGATAAATTACAACGCTCGTGCCCTACATTTAGAGGCCGCTCATTGGTCCGCGCTGGAGTGACGTCAATAAATCCCTCTCACGTTTATGCGGCGTGGATGAAAAGAGCTTCGCGCGTAGCTTTGAATCATTTTGAACGTTAAATGCCGTTTCGAGTGATTTTAAAATGTGATCTTGTTGTGTGTTTGTCTTTTATGTCCGCTATTAATGCTGTTATAGCCGATTTTCCGAACATACCTTACCCCGCCTTATTAGCTCATCCGCCGTGTGATTGGTCGCGTCCTCAGACACCCGGATGATCACGGTCGTGACTCTGAGGACGCCATTTTGGATCTAAGTCGCGGTTTCAGTACAGCGCTGGAAAAGACCGTAGACCAGCAGGAAACTGCGAATGTTGGCTTCAGTGCCGCTGGCGCAGTTGTTTTTCTCCTAACAGTCCTATTTATGATGTAATTTTACATTATAGGTCAAATAAACATGGGTTATTTCGTGCGTTGATACATATTAAATTATAGGATAATTATTTTCGCCTTTTTGCTATTTTATGAAAGTTTATGTAGTTTTGCTGAACGACACATAAAATGTATAACAGTTATTTTTTTATTTTCACCACATTTATATGTACATATATTTATCCACCAATGTATTTATTATATATTTTCAATGTATAATTTATTTTCTGTACTGTGAATAAATATTTTGCAATTTGCCGTGTTTTGTTTTTACTATAACACTTTGCTGCTGCAACATATATATTTATATATTATATAAATTCAGTTGGTTTAGGTTAGCTCTTCTTGAATGTTTGTTGGTGTAGGCGTTTGGGTTTTAACTCAACTATTCCTTAATGTTTAACCATTTAAACTGACTGAACGTTCGGTGTGTTTTGTTCAGGCGCTCACCGGACGCTTTGTTTTGGGGTCCTTCCGCGCCAGTCGCGCTTGCCGTCGCTCATTTGGGAGCGTTTTAATGTTTCCATTTTTTGCAGATTTTCCGTTCATATTTTAATTTCCCTTCTAATTAGTGATCGGGTTTGTGTTGGTATCGCAGCAGAGATGAATCTGGAGCTGCTCGGTGAGTTCTGCTGTCTGAGAGTTTGTTAGCTCCGCGCTAACCGCTGCTAGCCGTCTGTGATGTTTATAAACAGAACTTATTCATTATTATTTGAAGTCGAATAATTGTAGGATACGTTTTCTTTCAGGGCTAATTTAATGACGTATTTTATTATATGTAGATACCTTTCGCTTGTCTGATATGAACTGTCAGGTTAATTAATATTCATTGTTATATAATTATATTAATGCATGAATCTTCTGTTGATGTTGTTGAAAATAACACGTTAATAATAATTCAAAACGATCAAATATCTAAACTGTTTTCTATCTTCCAGAGTCGTTCGGGCAGAATTATCCAGAGGTATAGCATTATATATATATATATATATATATATACACACTTTTAGAATTTTATATGTGTATATTTAAATGTATTATATATTTTTTTACATATTTGTACATGCACGTGCATAGTAAATAATCATGATTTTTATGTTTTATTCTAATATATTATGTTTTTTATTTTATTATATTACATACTGTGTGTGTGTGTGTGTGTGTGTGTGTGTGTGTGTGTGTG
>CM050418.1:11191523-11194023 GCA_027564155.1 Gymnocypris eckloni scoliostomus | reverse complement strand
GCGCCTGTTTGTGTGTCTGATTGGCTGTGTTTAGACAAAGTTATGAATCATAACTTATTTATTTAACTTCATCGTAGCACTGTGTGTGTGTGTGTGTGTGTGTGTGTGTGTGAGACTGAGATGTGTGTGTGTGTGTGTGGAAGTGTGTATATGTGTGTGTGGGCCGTTATGTTGTGTGTGTGTGTGAGACTCTGTGTGTTATGGCCGTTAATCTATTCTCGTGTGTGTGTGTGTGGGAGCTGGGTCTATACTGTGATGTTTCACCTGTATTTGTGTATACCTGATGTGTGTGTGTGTGCGCGAGTCTTGAACTGAGGCTGGTGTGATGGACAGATTGTTAGTGGTCTATGTGGTGACAATGTGGCAGGACATCAAGTCATCTATCATTCATCAACCTCAAATATGGCTTTTCATCTGAAAGATGTATGTGTGTAACAACTTTACATGTGTGTCAATATGATGTTAACTGAGAAATATGCGCTATGAAGTGTTTTGTGTGTGTGTGTGTGAGACAGGTGTGTGTGTGTGTGTCTAAATCTGTCATGTGTGTTGTGTGTTACAGATGTTGTGATGTGTGTGTCTGTAAAGACTCTGTTTGTGTGTGTGCACTCAGAATAATGTGTTGCGCTTTTAAGCAAACAGGATCTTTGTCTCATGTGAACTTGAGAGAAACTTGAAACTCCGTCTTTGAAAATATATCTATAGAAGTGAAATGTCTAAAAATAAATAGAAGGTTGTGTTAGCATGGATGATTTACATGAAATGTAATCTGTGCAACACTATTAATAAGATGTTTCAGTTCAATATAATAACAAAAAACTACATTTGGGTTTTTATTCAACTAATAAAATTATGTGTCTGTATATATTTTACTGTAATTGACAGTTATGAAAAAAACAAAAAACAACAACACGGGTAGTCATTCTTATACAGGATTTTCCTATTTTATATTAAAGAGATTAGTTTGTGATGTTTAAACAATGAGTGTGTGTGTGTGTGTGAAAGTTCTCAAAGATATTAGTCATTATTTGGTAGAACATATTCTGAATGTTAGAATTCAAATGATTTAATCTAGATTGTTGTTATTAGATTAATCTAGTTAAAAAAAATTAATCTATGATTGTATATATATACATATGTGTTTTGTATTTGTGTGTTTTGTGTGATTGAGAAAGGGCCTGTGTTTGACAAGGTGTGTGATGTCTGTGCTGTCACTGTTTGTAAACACGTGGTGTGTGTGACGACTGATCAGTGGTGGCAGCCTGGGCAGTGCGGAGACTACATCTGTGTGAAAGGTCAGAGGTCATGCGTGTGTGTGTTTGACTGAGATGTGTGTGTGTGTGTGTGTGTGTGTGTGTGTGTGTGTGTGTGTGTGTGTGTGAGACTGAGTAGTGTGTGTGTGTGTGTGTGTGTGTGTGTGATGTGTCTGTGTGTGTGTGTGTGTGTGTGTGAGTGACTGTGTGTGTGTGTGAGATGTGTCTGAGTGTGTGTGAGAGACTGAGTGTGTGTGTGTGTGTGTGTGAATGTGTGTGAGACGTATGTCTGAGTGTGTGTGAGACTGAGTGTTGTGTGTGTGAGAGAGAGTGTGTGTGTGTGTGTGTGTGAGAGAGAGTGTGTGTGTGTGAGTGTGTGTGAGTGTGTGAGACTGATGTGTCTGAGTGTGTGTGTGTGTGTGTGTGAGAGTGTGTGTGTGTGTGTGAACTGAAAGATGATTGTATGTGAGTGTGTGTGTGAAGACTGTGAGTGTGTGTGTGTGTGTGAGACTGAGATGTGTGTGTGTGAGAGTGTGTCTGAGTGTGTGTGTGTGTGAGACAGATGATGATTGAGTGTGTGTGTGTGTGTGAGACTGAGATGTTGTGATTGTGAGACTGAGATTGTGTGTGTGTGTGTGAGACTGAGATGTTGTGTGCGTGTGTGTGTGTGTGTGTGTGTGTGTGAGACTGAGATGTTGTGTGTGTGAGTGTGTGTGTGAGACTGAGATGTTGTGTGTGTGTGTGAGACTGAGATGTTGTGTGTGTGTGTGTGTGTGAGAGACTGAGCTGTGTCTGATGTGTGTGAGTGTGTGTCTCAGATTCTGGTGCTGAACACGAACACACAGGACCTCGTGGCGTCGTTCAGAGTGACCACAGGAACCAGAGATTGTCTGAGTTGCATGAGCGGTCAGAGGTCACGCTGAGATTTTAAAAATCATATTGATATTAATATACTAACTCTATATAAGTACATTTATGTTTAAATTTAAACTAATAATAAAGCATTATAAATAATACAATATTAATAAACTGTCATTTGTTGTTTTAATAAACAACAACATGTCATAATATAACTATTAATAATAAACTGATGCCAAACTATAATTATATGCAAAATGTTGTAATTCTTTTAATTATTGTTATTTTTGCCTCATTAAAATACATAAAATAATATAAAGTATACATCCTGTCTATTTTATTTTACATGTTTTTATTTTATTTTATTAATAGTAGTTTAAATGTTATAT
>CM050418.1:11164023-11186523 GCA_027564155.1 Gymnocypris eckloni scoliostomus | reverse complement strand
ATATTGCATTTTTAAATGTATATTAGTTATTTTATCGTTTTGATGTTTTCGTTTGTTCATATCGTTTAATCAGGTTTTTGATGTTCACTTCGTTACAATTTGCATAATTTTAATATCATCATACCGTTTCATGTTAATTTTGACGTTATTTGTTTGTTCATATTGTTTAAACCAGTTTATTTTTCACAAAAAAAATCATTTTTTTTTTAAGTCGCTAATTTTTATTTATTTTTTTACTTAAATTTCACGTGTTTATTTATTTTTTGTTTGTTTAGATTGTTTAATCAAGTTTTTGATGTTCACTTCGCAACAATTTACATTATTTTTTATATCATACCGTTTCTAATGTTAATTTTTATGTTTTTTGTTTGTTCATATTGTTTAAACCAGTTTTCTTTTTTTTATCGTACATTTTTTTTCTTTTAAATTATTATCTTAAATTTCACGTTTTTTTTTTTTTTTTTTTGTTAAGAATGATTTATTACATTTTTGTCATTGATAAAATTTTACATTTAATTCACTATATTTTACATAATAAAAAAAACAGTTTCATATGTCGTTCGTCTTTTAGTTTTGATGTTTTTTTTGTTCGTTCAATCAAAATATTTGACAATTTATAATATCGCAGTTTTAAATGTATATTAGTTATTTTTTCGTTTTGATGCTTTAATTTGTTTAATCAGGTTTTTGATGTTCACTGTTACAATTGACATTATTTTAATATCATCATACCATTTCATGTTAATTTTGACGTTTTTTGTTTGTTCATATTGTTTAAACCAGTTTATTTTTTTTAAGTCGCTATTTTTTTTATTGTTAATTATTATTTTACATTTCGTGTTTATTTATTTTTCGTTTTTGTTTGTTCAGATTGTTTAAACCATTTTTTTTTTTAAAAATATCATTTTCAAGTCATTCTTTTTTTTTTTTTTTACTTTTTCGAGAAATAAAAATGAATAAAAAAAAATATTATCTTACAGTGCAAATGTGTGTTTGTGTTAATTTTGTTTGAATTTGTTCTTATATAATCCAGTCAATTTTTACATAAAATAAAAAGTAATTTTGCGTAAATTTTTCTAGTATCGTAGCATTGCGTTTTTTCTGGGTAAATTGAATCGAGTGTGTTTTGCGTTGTTTGCAGTGACGAGGAGCTGGAGGACTATAAAGCGCTGCTGTATCTCCCCATCGCTCCAGAGGTGGAGGACCCTGAGGAGAACCCGTTTGGACCGCCGCCCGACGCCGCGGGTCAGAACGCCACGCCTGACGATGGCTCCGCCCACACCGGCCCCGGCGACAAGAAACAGCGGCAACCGTCGTCCGACGTAGGCCCACCTAAGAAGAAGATCCGCACCACCACCATCGAGCTGCAGGGCGTCCCGAACGACGGTACGAGCGTCAGGATACTAAACGACTAGTAATGCGTTACTACTATTAGTAGTGATGTTATCAATATCGTTATAGCGTGATAGCAAAACTGTCTTGATATTATCGTGGACATATGACGATATGAAACGTAGTTTTTAAATAGATTTGTTTTTGTCGTTATGCTTTGGCACGAACTCAAACCGAAAGCACAATATGCAGTCAACTCGTTTATTTCACGTGCTGTGAGTTTAGCGCGCGTTTGGGAACACATCGACCACCAGTTTATGTTTCATTTTCACGGCAGATGTTAAGCGTTTCACTAGATTTGTAGCGAGACGTGTTTTTTTGCATGTTTTCACTGAAGTTGGAGTTGTCCTTCAAAATAAAAGCACTACAGCTGTTCCTTCAAAATAAAAGCTCTACACGTTCCTTCAAAATAAAAGCTCTACACGTTCCTTCAAAATAAAAGCTCTACAGCTGTTCCTTCAAAATAAAAGCTCTACACGTTCCTTCAAAATAAAAGCACTACAGCCGTTCCTTCAAAATAAAAGCTCTACAGCCGTTCCTTCAAAATAAAAGCTCTACAGCGTTCCTTCAAAATAAAAGCTCTACGGCCGTTTCCTTCAAAATAAAAGCACTACAGCCTTTTCCCTCAAAATACAAGCTCTACAGCCATTTCCTTCAAAATAAAAGCACTACAGCCGTTTCCTTCAAAATACAAGCTCTACAGCCATTTCCTTCAAAATAAAAGCACTACAGCCGTTTCCTTCAAAATACAAGCTCTACAGCCATTTCCTTCAAAATAAAAGCACTACGGCCTTTTCCTTAAATACAAGCTCCACAGCCTTTTCCTTCAAAATAAAAGCACTACGGCCTTTTCCCTCAAAATACAAGCTCTACAGCCATTTCCTTCAAAATAAAAGCACTACAGCCGTTTCCTTCAAAATACAAGCTCTACAGCCTTTTCCTTCAAAATAAAAGCACTACAGTTTCCTTCAAAATACAAGCAATAAAAGCTCTACACATTTCCTTCAAAATGAAAGCTCTTCTGCTGTTTCCTTCAAAATAAAAGCTCTACAGCCTTTTCCTTCAAAACAAAAGCCTTACACATTTCCTTCAAAATAAAAGCTTAAAATGCAGAATATGAATTGCAAACAGCTACCGGTTTAAATGCAGTCCAAATCCAAAATATCTCTTTCAAGTGTAGAAATTAGGAACAAAGTATTGTAATTTCCCTACTGTAGTGTAAAGCAAAAATAATATACCTATGAAATATTAATTTCCATTTATTTTACAGTGCAATTTTTTAATCAAGCATTGTTTAATCAGGTTTTGCAAAATGTTAAAATTTTATTCACTATATATTTTACATAACTTATATTATCATGCCGTTTCAAATGTGTATTCATAATTTTTTATGTTGGTTCATATTATTTAAACCAGTAATTTGTTTTTAATTGATTGAGAGCACTAGTTTATATATAATCATGATTTAAAAATGATGATTCGTGAGTCATTAAAAGAATCAGTTCAAAAGAGTCATTTGTTTGTGAATCGGACTGTGCAGCAGTGTTTATGGAGTATTTGTATTTTTTTATAGTTTAATGCTAATCAATGTTATTTTATGATGTCACTTCCTCTGACGCACGCCTGTGTTTGTGTCCCGCAGAGGTCCATCCGCTGCTGGGTGTGAAGGGCGACAGTAAGTCCAAGAAGAAGGCGGCGGGGCGGCCCAAGGGGTCGAAAGGTAAAGACAAAGACTCTCCGTTCAGACCCAAAGTCTGCCGGGACAGAGCAGAGGGGCTGGGGACGCCAGGTAAGATGACCTTGACCCCCCCGTGTCCCGCCTGGGGCCGGTGCGGCTTGAGCTCAGCTGTGATTGGCTGCTTGCCTTCCTGTCCTTCCTGCTCTGACCATCCCCCCCAATCATTCCCATGATGCACTGCAGCAAAACTCGCGTACTAAAACCGGCCTAATAATCAAGATACTAAACAAAAGCAAAAACTGTTGGTTTCTGTTTTAACGTGGCTTTTATTGCTGCTAAAATGCAAATCTTTAAAAGATTCAGATTCAAATATGACTCCAGATGAGCGAATCGTATAAAGCGGCATGATTCGTTAGTCTTTTTAAACTCGTTAGTCATTAAAAGAATCAGTTCAAAAGAGTCAGCAGTATTTTTTATGACGCATAATATATTTTTTTATAGTTTAATTTATAATTTAATATAAAATAATATTTGTATATGTTAATAAAATATATATTTTTCAATTTAATTGTTACATTTAATGTAATTTTTAGTTTTATTTCTATAGTTTTTATATGAATTATGTTAATTTTTCATTTTGTTACATTTTAAGTATTATTTATATATTTTTAGTATTTATAAAAAAAAAATTTTGTATTTTATATAATGTTTTCATTTAAATTATATTATATTTAAATACTTTCAGGATATTTTTTTTCTGTGCTTTTGTCATTTTCTTAATTATTCCTATTTTAGCTTCTACTTAAATAGAAACATATTTTATTTCACTTCATTTTTAATTTAAGTTTTTCATGTAAAAACATTAATGGCTTTATTTTAATTAACGGAAATTATTTGTATACTGTGTTTTTCATATTGTTTGTATCTTGCGTCGAAGCATGCGAATAACGATTGGCTTGCGTTTATAATAATATATGCCTGATTTATGTCATAAAAATTGGATCGAAATTATCTTTGGTGCAGATTTGCATTGCTTTGTCGCTTCGCTCTTTGGGCGTTTACGTTGACGTAAAGGATTTAACGACTTTTATTGATGAAAATATTAGTTTTGCATGTTAACTTTGTTTAATTTAACCGTACGAATGCTGTTGTTTCAGGAAATCTGGTCTCGGCGGCGTACAAACAGCACGAGGTTCAGAGTTTGGACTGAAGCTGAAGGCCACCGGCGCCCCCTGTCTGTGTGGATGAATGACGTCGCTCTATGGACTCTATTTGTGTTTTATCATTACAGAAGGACACAGTTTGAAGGCTGTTTCTCGCATTGAGAGAGTGATAGCAAGAGGGAATCATTTATTTTTTATTCTGTCTCTGTGTATAAGCACTAGTTGGGTCGTGTACTCAGTCACACGTCTTTTATTTTTGTGTTTGTATCTTTTTTCTGAGACTGGTTGTTTTTTTTATGCATATTAAACCAGTTTTTTTTGAGAGTGGCTTCTGTGTGTAAAATGATTTGGTACAATGTTTTCAGAGTTATGAAGCACATCTGTGGAATAAATCAACCCAGTCAGGTGTGTTTTTCCATCTAGAGACGCGGATCAAACAGCCTCCATTTTGTTTCTTGCACTCACAGTTTCCATCCAGCAGGAGGCGGCAGCGGACCGTGAATGAAATAGAGCAAGAGAAAGACATTTTTCTGTTATTCGGTTCCATTTTGTGCTTTTCTACTGTTGGATTCCATTTTGTGCTTCTGTTTTTTATTCACAAACATCTTAAGAGTGTAAGTGAACATCTGAGGAACAAGTCAAGTCACCTTCGTAGTGCTCACTGTTCAGATTCTCTCTGGATTGAGGATCGAAACATCAGCTGGTGCTCACATAGTGTTTCTTATGGTCTCGAAATGGCTTGAAATAATGCTTTAGTAAGTCATAATTATGATATTTTAAAACGTCAAAGTCATGGGGTTTTTCTCTTTACCTAATAGGCCTAATAAGTGTGTAAAAACTAAGACTTTAAAAGTAATAATTTTGAGTTTTCATGTCACTGTTTCAAATGTTTACCTTAATTAACCTGCTGATAATAACAACAGAACCACCACAAACGAATTCTAATGGTTTCTACTACAAATAAACTACATAACAAACATTGCAAACCATCAACTTTTGACTATTAAAACCATTAATTGTGTTTTTATGCAATATGTTTGGAATCATATTCCATTAGGATTTATTGGTTTTAACAAGCCACCAGTTACCAGTAGAGACCCACAGAGTCCAAAACATTTTCCATTAAAACAATACAAGTCCCATTATAACCAGTACCATCATTACTAATTTTGTGATGATGTCTATTGTTTTTTCCAGCAGGGTCATAATTTAGTATTTAATTAATTAATTAAGCCACAATTTTGACTGTTTACCTTATGAGTATGTAATATTTTCAACATTTAAGTTAATTTCGATTTATTATGTCAATTTCAATATTTAAATTAATGGCTTTGTGTTAATGATTGTCAGTTTCGATCGTGATAATTACTAAAGTTGTAATTTTGACGACATTCAATTATGACTTACATGATTTTTGTTTATCTTACGTGACGGAAATCATTCATGAAATTTGTATAAACATTAGCATTACTTAAGGTAAGCTATTTGTCAAATCTTGAGGGGGAAACTACATCTGACATCAAGGAATTTAAAATATTGGTAGTTATTTTCATAATCATGTTTCTATCTGCTAAATCTGATGTTTGAAAGCGCAGTCTCTATAAAATTATGTAATATTCATGAACGGTAGGAAAAGCCGTTGGTCTAAGCGCGGGAATTCTCGCGGTTTGTTGACAAATTTCACTTAGGAACGCCCACTTCAATAACGTACAACTCGACACTCTTTAAGTAGCTAATTAAAATCTCATCTTTATTACAACCACATGTACATCATATCCCAAGAAAATGATTTCTAAAAGTGGAAACGAGCAAAATCCGACGAGAGAGGCGGAGTTTTTCTGTTAATCCGTTCACATCCATTATTCACAGCGTTTGCCTCACGGTGAAAATGAGGTGATTTTACCTCAGAAACGAGCGCGAAAGAGCGAGATACGTCGCAGAGAGTCACAGTTGTGAGGAAAAATTGTAAACACTACAGTGCTCGTGCACCAAAAATAGCACAGGTGGGAAAAATCCAGATTTTCTGCTCAAATAAGAAGAAAATATCGCAAACATCCCACGCTGACTCCAAAAATACTTATTTTCTGCTTTGGAAAATGATTAGGTCTTGTTCATGAAACTCGAGCAGAATGGATTTGTGTAAATCATTCAGAACACCATTTATTAGTCAGTTTATCAAAATGGCGTCTCATATTGTAAAGTTGAAACCTTGTTTTGCGGAAAGGTGTGCTGAAAATATCTGATAAATTTGCACGTTAAAAAAATACTATAGTGTTTTTGAACCAGTAACGTGTGTTATACTGTTTATATTAATTATGGTATTTACAACACTTTGTTAATGAATGTTACAGCATACTGTAGAATTAACTATAGTGAACTGATAATAAATACTGTAGTATACTTTAGTTTTTACTATGGTAAACTAGTGTATTGTAGTATAATATACCCTATAGTTGTAGAAAACTTAGTACAGTATTGGGTAAAGTAATTAATTTATATTACTATAGTTGTTATATTACCACAGCAACTATATAATTACTACAACACAATAATTAAAGTGCTTTACTATAGTATGGTTCGAAAACACTATAGTATTTTTTCGAGTGTGTTAGAACAAAATGCAGTTCAGTGCGTCGATCGTCGTTGTTGTAAGTCTTTATAAAAGTTTGTTTCTTTTCGTGACATCAATTGTGAAGAGCACAAGAAAAATAGCTTTAAAAATACTCTACAGAACTACAGTTTTAGTGCAAGAACCCGCACACGTAACAACACACGCTCGCGTTTCCGCCGCCCGATCTCCAGCATAACCCTGCACACCCAGTCCCCGGCCCTGGCTGCGTATACGACTCCCGATCCGTCGTTAGATTATCCGATATTATTCCCAGAGAATCAGATTGATGATTGAAAGGAGGAGGGGCTGTGCTAACGCCACAAATTAGCTAGAGGAAGACAGTCGGAAAGGGAATTCTTTAAATTTTGTGCAAAAGTGACGTAATTCGGATGTCGTTTATAGGCTAGTTGCAAATCATGTCGAATAAATTAAATCTCACGGTTAGCACCACCTTAAAATGAACTTTTCTTGGCACCAAATTAAATTGGTTTTGTCTGGCGTCGTTATCTGTTGTATTGCTTCATGCGGTTGAATCAAACTGCAGTGAATTCGCTCCCTAATAAAACATCTCTTCACAACACAATGCAAAACAAGATACGGCAAATATAACGTTTAAAAATCAATGTACTACTGTGTTCGGAAACATGTGTATCTACAGTAAACCTCAATTTTAGGAGGTAGCTTTGTGTAGTGCGGCCAATCCAAACACACACACACACACACACACACACACACAAGTCAATCTGAACACGTGCTAGGTGGGTGTCGCTATACAGTTGTGACGGTGAGCAACGATGTAGGGAGTTGCAAGGCGTCTTCGCTAGTGCCCAGGCGCGTTCCGTGCGACAGGAGTTCCTCTACCGTGGTCCAGTCGTCCAGTAGCTTACGGTTCCTCATGCGACTTAGTTTCCTCTGGCTCAGCTCGAGAACGGTATTACTGTTATCTCTGTTATCTCCTCCCACAAATCCGCCGCTATGCACCAATCCTGACGCAGCTACGCCGCCGTTGTTTCTGGCCTGTCGCTGTTTCTGTAGCATGTGTTCGCGGCGCTCGGTACGGCTCCAGTAGCGACCCATGCGGACCTCGCTGTGACTCTCTTCGTCCGTGCTCATGCCGCTACGCTCGTCCGCCAATCGTGTCGCTCGATCCCGCAGCATCTGGTTTCGCAAGGCGCGTAGATTCCCAACGGGTGGCTTCCTAGCGGGCGTGTGGCCCTCCAAGGTGCTGTAGAGTCCGCCACCGGATCCCCCGCGGTTGGCGTGTTTCGGCCAGGTTTCGTTGGCGTCCTGACTGGGCGTGTGACTTAGAGTGTGGAACCTGTTGGTTGGCGTCTGTTGGGTCACGAAGCTCATCTGGAGCTGCGGTTCGGTGGATGCTCGGATCCTGCCGTTGGCGTGAAGATTTGGAGGCATGCAGCAGTGTTTGTCAACTGGAGAGATCAGGGACGGTTGACTCATTGCGTGTAGAGTTTGTGTAGGGAGCACTGTAGGGTGTACAACGGCATGCATAAGTGCCAAGTCCGGCTCCTCAGGGAGATTCATGGGTAGGTCGACTCTGTGGACGCAGGGATGCAGCGTGGCGCTGCAATAGTTGGGCGAGGCCGGGTGACTCGCCCGTCTGCGGTACTCCATTGGCACCGGGCGGTGATGCAGCGTCCTGCTTCTTCTCAGCGTTCCTGCAGGCGCGGGATTGAACAGCGAGCCGCTGCTGGAGCTGTGCCTGTTCAAACACGGACGCTCCGCCTTGCGGTACTGCACGGACGAAACGCGCGACAACCCGCGCGATCCCAGGACAGGCGCGCAGACGTTTTGAGGCTGCACCGTCAGCGTTTCGGGGATGGCCTCTAGGGGGTGTTTTATCTGGCTGTCGCGCCGCTCGCGGGAGCACGGCTCCCCCTGGTGGAGAATGCGGGCGTTGTAATGGCGCATGCGTTTCTCAAGCAGACGCTGGAAGCGTAGGAACTCGCCGGTGCTGACGCTGTAAAACCCCGAATCGCTTAATTCTGACGAGATGAAGGACTCGGACGACGGCGACCTGCCGTAGCGCTCCTCAAGCCCCTCCTCCGTCTCCACCCCCGACAGCTCCCCCTGGTGGAAGCTACCGTCCGTCCAGCCGAGCCCGCTGTCCAGCTCGTGATGAAGAGGCAGGTAACCCAGGGGTTTCTCCATCATGTAGTCATCATCATCAGTCTGTCGGAAACACACACATGTCACCACAAAACCAGTCATAAGAGTCATAATTTCATCTGAAAGCTGAATTAATAAGCTCTCCATTGATGTATGGTTTGTACAATATTTGCAAATCTGAGCATGCAAAAAAATCTAAATATTCAGAAAATCATTAAATGGTTCAATACTATTGATTTCAACGCATATACTGTTACAGGTTATCAGTTTAAATATACATGCATTTATAACTTTGATAAAGTTTATGGGTTGAGTTAATTTAAGGCGACATGGGCATCCGTTGACGAAAATTACACAGTGCTTAACTATATATGCAAATGAGCAGTGACAGCCAATAGCATTGCATGCATTAAATACTGCAGTCGAGTAGAAACGCGACTATTAATCCACAATGCAGATCAAATCACTATCAGTGTGAATGCATATCAAGTAATACTGAATTGCATTGATTGAACGGTCTTCAAGTGCAAGAGTCACTGGCTCAGTCTTCAGCCGTATTTATGATCTCTAGTTGCCTGGTAACACATAACTTATATAATATGTGACTCCTCGCCTCTCGGTCTGTGCCGGATGAAGAGAACCAGAACAACAACAGTCCCTCGGATCTGAACTCGCGCCGCTGCTCTACATTCTAGATCCATTCAGTCTGCTCTCATTAGTAGCAGTTTGACTACAGATGTGTTACAAGCAAAAACATTCATTAATGTTTTATGCACTGGTTCATTTTGGGCTTGTGGAAAGAAAACATCCAAAATAATTAAGTGTGTGTCAAACAATTGTATTGCACTTTATCTATTTGCGTCAGTGTGTACAGTACATATTGCCAAAAGTATTGGCACCCCTTCTAATGAGCAGGTTTGACTACTTTAGTAATTTCCATGAGTACAAATCTTAATGTTTAAGCATATAATGATATTCTAGGGAATCTAATTGTATAGCAACAGTTTGGACTCTTTTCTATTCTAACATGACAGTGTCTCTGTGTATAAGACAAGAATCAAAGAGAAATGATGATTCAGTCAGTGTGGAAGAACTTGACTGGTCTGCAGAAAGCAGCTGAACACCTCTGGTGTGACTTTAAATGAGCCACAAACTCATCACCAAACACTAATGACTTGTGCATTCATTATATGGACAAAAGTATTTAGAAGAGAAAAGGCACTCGCAATAGATGGAAACATAATTAATGTACTTAAAATGGTATTTGCACCTCTGTTGCAGTAGTTTTGAAGTGTCTGAAATGACTGAACCCATATTTACAAGTCATTGGTGTTTGGTGACGAGTTTTTGGAATTAGAATTTTTCACCTGAGTTCGGATTTCTGTTCTGTGCACTTATTCAAATTAGCGCATATTTAATTAAACTATGCATATTTAAACATAACATTTCAGACAACTTGTAATACAAAAATTGTTGGCAATTCTTAATGTATTCACTCAACTGGGCAAGTATGTTGATGTTGAATAGTCAGTTTTTACACTATACACCGTGTGATCTCTTGTCTTGAACATACACTTCGTACACTACCCAGTGTGCACATTGAATGTTCAATAACTCAGCGGCTCTTTGTCACTCATTGCTCAAGTCCTGGTATATATTCACCTGACTCTGGTAGCTTCTGGGTTCCTCCAGGTTGGAGTTGCAGCATCTGATCAGACAGTTCTGTCCCTGAGACACGCCGCTGGAGAACTCCTGGTCCTGAAACGAGCACGACACACACCGTTATAACCAGAGTCGGGGGGGTAACGCGTTACAAGTAACGCGAGTTACGTAATAATATTACTTTTTCAAGTAACTAGTAAAGTAACGCATTACTTTTTAATTTACTAGAAAACATCTAAGTTATTTTTCTCCATTTATTGATGACAGTGCGCTGTGTGAACATGATCTTACTGTATTTCTAATCTAGACTAAATATGAATGTGTATTAATTCATCACACTCGCAAAAAACAGATTCAGTATTCCTCAAAATGAATTAAAACAGTGAAATACAAACTCAGAATATAGCAAAACCTGCAATAATTAAATATGTTAAACAACACAAATATATCTAATCTCATTTATTCATTTTACCGATGTGTTGCTGCTGACCTGACCTTTGATCCAGTTCAATAATAATAGCACTAATTTCTTTAGATAAACTAACAATTGTGCTTCATTGTTTGTTGTTTCATTACTGACGAGTGTTGAATCTTCTTCTGTACAGACGTGATTTACTAGTCCTTCAGTCTGAGTTTATTCATTACACTTTTTGGTGTGAAATGCTTTTACATTTATTTATTAAAACAAACAATCAAGCCCTGCTCATATTTAAAATGCTTAGCAGTAAAGTATAACATTACTTTCCATAAAAAGTAACTAAGTAATTAATTACTTTTTGAGATTAACTATGTAACACATTACTTTCCATAAAAAATAAAAATAACTAAGTTACTCTTTTTGATATTTGTACATATTACATTACTTTCCATAAAAATAACTAAATATCGTAATTAGTAACTTTTGGGGAGTAACACAATATTGTAATGCATTACTTTCCATAAAAGTAACTAAGTATCGTAATATTTGAGTAACGCAATATTAATATGTCGCATTACTAACTAAGTTTATTAGTTATTTTTTTTTTGATGTTAATATTGTAATGCATTACTTTTAAAAGTAACTTTCCCCAACACTGGTTATAACGGAGACGAACATTTTGGATTATTACATCAAGAAGAGCATCGTTATTACGAATGCTGATGTGATTTCAAACTCTTTCCGCTCTTGTGAGACGAACATGTGAGCATTTCCGCTGAATTATTAGCATTAGGTAGGTATTAAATATATGCATTCATGTGTGTGAATTTATATATATATATATATTTAGGGCCGTATGAAATCTGTTTTATATTTTTCTAAATTACGTTTGTTTTTAAATCTGTTTAATTAGTATTTTGATGTCTAAATTAAATTATTTATAAAAAAGTAACAATTTAATCATTAATTTTTACATTAAAATGACATGTTTAGAGCCGTATATAATGTTTTATATTTTTTCTCACCTTATGTTTAATGCGATAATCCAAAATGCGCATAAAAATAGGTGGATGCATTTAACACACAGGAATACACACACACACACACACACACACACACTTTCTTTCTCTCTCTCTCACACACACACACACACACAAGAAGGATGAAACCACTGCTTTAACACTCATTGAAGCGTGGCATTGCAGAACGATCAGTGTTTGGAAAGACATCATTCATATTCACCCATAAACCAAAGTGCCTGACAGCAATCACCGTTTGTTCTTTCTTGGATTATTTACATAATTTTGAATGTGGCACATATCAGACTGGTTTAAAGAGATCAAATTCCTGAAACGATCTGCATGCATAAAACGAATTATCATTAAAAATCACAAATACATTATAATAATACATTTTCATAAATAAATCAAATATAGTAATAAAGAAATGCCAGTCATTTCTATTTATAATTCTATTATTATATTTTTTTTTTACTAATTCATTTTAATATAATTTAATTATACAAGACAAAAATTACTTAAATGTACTGGTATTATTACTAATTATTATATTGTTAATTATGTAGCAAAAAAATTATAATAAATAATATATATACATTTGTTAATTTAATCCTGTCATGAATATTAACATCTGATAATAATCATAATCTGATTATGTAGAAATACCAGTCATTTCGATTTATTATTGTATTATGTTTATTATAATATATGTTTTAGTAATTTATTTTAATATAATGTAATAAGACAGGATAAAAAATACTTAAATGTATTGCTATTATTATTATTACAATACAATTATATATATACATACATTTGTTAATTTTAATATACATAATCTCGTAATGAATATTAACATCTGATAATAATCATAATCTGATTATGTAGATCATTTTATTTATTTATTGAAATAATACTGTATTCTGACATATTTGTATTTCTGCAAATGTATAATGATTTATAAATGTATGGTTATAAATTAAATAATTTTCATAAAAAATACAATCCTACTGAAATAAAAGCATAACATATTTACAAAAATGATTGCATTATGGATGTAGTTTTTATAATTATGGTATATATATATATATATAGTGTGTTATTATAATGAAAGCCACTGGCCATTTCTTCACATAAAGGGTAAGTCAATAACTCCTCATGAATATTGATATCATAATCTGATCATGTTAGTATCTTACGTTGTAGGCTGGTCGTTCTCTGTGCTCCAGGTCTCTGGGCGTGTTTGGTAGGTACTCGTACCTGCTTCCGTCTCTACGGGTCCCGGGCAGGGTCATGTGATTGTGACACGTCCTGAGAACACAACAAACACTCGTAAACATCTGTGGGAATATATGCTGAGAACACAACAAACACTCGTAAACATCTGTAGGAATATATGCTGAGAACACAACAAACACTCATAAACATCTGTAGGAATATATGCTGAGAACACAACAAACACTCGTAAACATCTGTAGGAATATATGCTGAGAACACAACAAACACTCGTAAACATCTGTAGGAATATATGCTGAGATTAGTCAGCACACATCTGGCTCCGGACCCTTCCTTTAAGACCCTGTTATTGTGTGTTTGTCAGCAGCTGACCTCATTCTGATAGAAAGACTGCATTAAGATGCCTAGAGAGGTAGTTTATAATAACTATACTGATGTTTTTCTTAATAAACACCACTGAATATAACATATACGGTTGCAAAAGTTGCTGATAAATCTTACAAAAACATACAAAAATCAGTTTTCCCTACACGTTATATTTTCATTTAATGTATACAAGCTATAATATTAAATATTTACAACAATAATTTTAAAATCGAGTAAACTTTGGGAATCGGCAAACGTCACGTCACCTGACTAGCACGCACGCGTCGCTGTTACCTCAGCGAACAAACAAACTAGCAGCTGTTTTGAATCGGAATCACTCAAGCAGCGAATGGTTTAGAGACGTTTAACGGACTTCCCAACCGACTCCCTCACTGAACCGCGCGCCATTTTATGATTTGAAAATAAGCGGGAATCGTTACTGCGAGGTAAGTGAGTCTTATTAATCTATTTACTAAATGTTTGTTTATAATGACCACTTGTAATTAAAGATACATATTAAAACAGTTTTTACATGAGTTTTATTAGTATGATTATTATTCTAATGATTCCATTGTCCTCCTTTGTAAGTCGCTTTGGATAAAAGCATCTGCTAAATGATTAAATGTAAATGTAGTTATGGTTTAGCATTATGAGGTATAAATATAAGGTCAACAGGGGATGAGGATAGGTAATCAACACAATATTATCGTTTAAACAATCACAAATGTGACCCTGGAGCACAAAACCAGTCATAACATAACATAGGCATTTATACATCATCTGAAACCTGAATAAATAATATTTTGATGTATGGTTTGTTATGATTAGACAATATTTGAGAATCTGAGGGTGCAGAAAAATCTAAATATTGAGAAAATCATCTTTAAAGTTGTCCAAATGAAGTTCTTAGCAATGCATATTACTAATCAAAAAGTAAGTTTTGGTATATTTACGGTACAAAATATCTTCATGGAACATGATCTTAATATCTAATGATTTTTGGCATAAAAGAAAAATCAATAATTTTGACCCATACAATGTATGTTTGGCTATTGCTACAAATATACCCAGCGACTTAAGACTGCTTTTGTGCTCCAGGCTCACAAATGTTCTTACAAAACAGTGATATTTACGACAAAAATATAGTTACTGACAGCATCAAATTGGAACAAACAACACTTATTAATCTAAAATGTCCCTTCATCACAATGCACAATATTGACTTAAGTTAATGTAAGACTCTCTGCACTCAAAACTATTTCTTAATTATTGAATTTGGCAGCAAAAAGCCCATTTGGCAACTAAATAATGGAGCTAATGGCTCCCTAATCATGTTTTTACCATGGAGCCACTGCATCCTTGACCTTTCCTTCTAGATCTCAATAACATCTTTGCCACATGAATTCTGCGGTGAGTGTTGATCACATGTGAAGCTGTAAAATGCAGTGAACAATATAATATGCTTGCATGAACATTCACATGCGCATGAATGCAAAACATAGCGTGACTGTGCCTTAAGGCCGCTCATATGCTCTTGACGGAGCGCGACGGATGGGAACACATCAGATTTGAAATCCAATGGGATGGCATAACTGGCCCCGCCCCTCGGACATTCTCACTGGTCAAATGTTGGTCACATGACCAAGTGTTACTTTCAAAAACCCTTGTGTTTTTAGCGCTTGAGAATCAGTTCGTTTGAACGAGTCAGCCAAAAGATTAACTAGAAGAATAACAAAATGTGCAATAAATGGGTTTGAGTTACAAATGAGTTTGATTATGATAATAAATACAATAATATGATAACGAGTACTAGTTGAAGCAGCATAATAGACTGTTTTTGTTCAGGAAAAATAACTATAATGGAATAAAAGCCAGTTTGCGCCAATGACGATTACTATAACGATGTTTTAATAATCATTAAATGAATGATGATTGGTAAAACAACTGACAGCCAATCAGAATCCATCCAGCTTTGACAAGCTCAAGCAATTAAAGCTGCTGACGACAAAACTGCAGCGTGCTTATTATAATGAGAATGTTTAATGACTGATATTTGCGCCATTATTTAACGTCCCAAAAAAGCATATCTTAAAGCAGGTGCTACTTTGCGCTGCTCTTGGTAGATTGCGCTGCTCATTATGGAAATTATTGTTTAAAGGGATAGTTCACCCAAAAATTAAAATGATATCATTAATTACTCTCCCTCATGTCGTTCCGAACCCGTAACCCGTTCGTCTTCGGAAAACACAAATTAAGCTTTCTGACCCTGCATAGACAGCAAGGATCCTTACACGATCAAGGCCCAGAAACGTAGCAAGGACATCGTTAAAATAATCCGTAATAAACCATAATTTTATAAAGCTACGAGAATACTTTTGTGTGAAAACAACAACTTTATTTAACAATTCTTCTCCTCCGCATCACCCTAGAGCGCTTTCCAAAATATTCTCGTAGCTTGATCAAATTACGGTTGAGGCTCGATGTCACGTGGATTATTTTAACGATGCCCGTACTATGTTTCTGGGCCCTGATCGTGGTCCCTTGCTGTCTATGGAGGGTCAGAAAGCTCTCGTAATTCATCAGAAATATCTTAATGTATGTTCTGAAGATGAACGAAGGTCTTAAGGTGCGTTCACACCAGACGCGAATGAAGCGTTACGCGCAAATGATTTACATGTTAAGTCAATGCATGTTGACTTCATTAAGTGCATTGACTTAACATGTAAATCATTTGCGGCGTAACGCTCATTCGCGCCTGTGTGCGCACCTTAAGACCTTCGTTCATCTTCAAAACATAAACGCGATAGGCAATCCTGCGGCGCTATTCGCGCGAATGAGGCGGCGTGAATGGCGTGAATGAGGCGGTGCAAATTGAGCGTTTGGGGCGATTGATGCGCTTTGAACTTTGGCGGATATTCGCGCCGCGTTAACCAATCAGGAGCTTGCTCTAGCAGTGACGTGATTACGAGCGGAGGCAAAAAATCCGAAACAACAATGGAGGACAAAGTAATTGTGGTTGTATGTGAGTAACCGGAGCTGTACGATACTACTTCATACTTTTACAAAAACAGGAATACATTTTGCAACGAGACTGGAGATGCCTGCAGAAGCCCCCATGATCACGAATTCCGTCTGTTGTGTGGCGAATTTCACGCCTTGAATAGGCGAGTAAACTCAAAATGTTCAAGCGTCCAACTACGCGCGAATAGTCGCTTGATTCGCGTCTGGTGTGAACGCACCTTTATGGGTTTGTAACGACATCAGGGAGAGTAATTAATGACAGAATTTTCATTTTTGGGTCAACTATCCCTTTAAAGTGTGCATTGTCAGTAAATCACACGGAGAGCATTCCCCTCCCATCGCCACTTTTATGGATTTGGGGTTTAATGTTAATTTGCTCTGTTTAGTAGTAACTATTAAAAGACTGTGTGGTGTGTGAACGGCCTCTGAGGTGCACATCTGTGTTTGTCCTGCAGGTGGCAGCAGTGAGCTGCAGGTGTGTCGCACCTGTCCGAGGGAGGCAGTCGAGGCAGTGTGCACGAGTGCGGTCGGAGAGGGTCCCACGGTCGCTCCGTCTGTGTGCTGCAGTCTGTCGTTCTGTTGTACTGCAGGCTCCGCCCCCGGCCCTCAATCTGAAGCGTGATTGGCTGCTCGTAGCTGGCCAGGATACGGAAGGCCTCTCGCTTCTGCAGGTGAGTCAGATCCCGACCGTGAACCTGAACGACAAGACAAACGCGGAAAGATCGAGATTCATTTTAGCCCTCGTTTAAGCGCGGATCTCGTGCGTTCAGCCGTTTGCAGTGTGCTCTATTTCATCTGATTCGCTTTATCTCACGCACATACTACTATAGTGAATCACAGCTGTGTAAACATACAACACCCCCCCCAGCAGATGACCCGATCTGTTCAGGACTGAACCTCAGGCTCGCACAAACGCAGGCTAGTGACAAATGGTCAAAAGTGCTTTAGTTTTTGAGATACCCTACCGGAGGTAGAACTAAACCAACAATGTTTTTCCTTATCTCTAAGGTCTCCCATATATGAAATGGATTCTTGGCTCAAAATATTTTACTGCTAAGATTGTTAAATTAACAGATATTGTTATACACCCCAAAACCAAAAAAGGACTAAAATATAGCCTGTCCGTATGGGAGTTAAGGCATATAAACTAGTGCAGATCAATCACACAAGCTCTGAGAGCTTTGAAACTTGACATGTTTGTAGTCAGGAAGTTGCTTTACCTATTAGAAAAGACTGGATGTGAATATCTTGATGTATGGAATAAATAGAGACATATAAACACATACCAACAATAATCGGACATACACAAATTGAATATCTATGCAGAATGTTTTCATTTACTTTGTGGTTGCTTTGCCAGTGATTATCATAGAAACATATATGATGGCTTGTTGGAAAGGTGGGTTGTGCTGAATCCTGCAATACCAAATATGTAAATATAACATGACAAATCAGAGTGTTCTGTCACTCAATGTATGAGGTGTCTAAAATGAAAGAAAATGGAACACTGACATAATTTAGTCCAAAGCCCATTATCATTGGTGAGAAGAATGTTGAGAAATGCAAATATAAGATACATTTCACATGGCACCTTGTACTATATGGATACAAAGATTGAAATCGAAAGATAACACCTTACCATAGCACAAACAGGAGACCAGGAGTCAGGATTGCAGTTTGACCTTATTAATGAGCCTTTTAATAAAACTATAACTTAACACAATACAAATTAAATTACTGTCTTAAATCAAACAAATGGAAATCGAATAAAACAAACACTCAGAGGGGGGATGAGTCCTCTCTTCTCAGGCTGTTTATTTTCTAGCAGCAACCATTTGGAACATGAACTGCTTTTGGTAGCCATTCTGAGGTCAGCCCCCCATACTGCAACACACCACTGTCACTCATCCACATTGTCATCAGTGACAAAGTGGGTCATATTTGGACAGTCTGGGAAAGGGCAAGAGCAAAACTCTGTGCAGGTTAAGCCCACTGAAAGACACTGGCATTTGGTGGCATCGTTGCAGTTTCCGTCTTTACAGTAGAGGTGGGTGATGTCTCTAATTTCTTTAGGTGCTGGTGCCTTCTGGAACATCACAGGTTCAATGCACCCATCTTCTCTGAGCCTCCACCCTCTACCAACTGGGTTCCAGAGAAGAGGTTTGGCCAGGTGGCTGTGACGCCACACTGCTGTTTGGTACAAGGCTCTCAGCACATGTTGCTGGAAGGCATCTTCTGTTGGGGTAGATTTGCTGTTGACAAATCTGTGGTAGATGCTAGTGTGTACCTCAGCTCATCCAGGTTGGTACAAGGATGCCCATCCACCTTTTTCTTTTGGCCATACGGGAGGAGGGCATACCTTCTTGCCACAGGCAAAGCCTCTTCCAGGCTACCAGAGAGTCCAAATTTGGTCATTTCCTGTAACTCACATAGATGGGTCTTCAGTCTTGTGAGGGCAGTGGCCTTCCCAATTCTGTACAAACTGCTTGTGGTGTCACAACCTGTGAGGGCGTGGCATGCAGCTAAACACTCACAAAGCACTGCTCCAAGCTTCTGAGCGATCACACATATAGGGACAAATCTTTCCTTAAGGCCATGTCCAGAGTGCATAAACACTGCTGAGGATCCAAACATCCCTTTGCTTGAATAGTACAGAAGCAAAACTAGTACATCTGTATCATCACATTTGACAATTAGACGAGAATGTGACTGTGCAAGATGTATTGCATGTAACACCAGCCTCGTGTCAGCCTCCTCCTGGTCACTGTAAAGATCTTCCAAGCAGTCAATGCCTGACTTGCTAACCCTCTTAACCTCCTGACCATTTTCAAAGCCACCTGCCAAGATGACAGTGTTCCCTGAAGAAATTCTCGTTGGCCCAGTACTGGCGATGTAGGTGCTGACAAAGCTACATAGAGCAGCCTTGTTTCCGCTGATCCTGAGGTATTTTCTGTAGTTTGGAACACTTGTTTGTCCTGTGATGATATGTGTTCGTCTGCTGGTGTGAATGGTGCCTCTTCTTTGTCTTTCAAGATCTTTGACTGAGTGTTGGTGGTCATATCTATCAAACACTATAACGACACAGCTGTTAAATTCCTTTCCCAATAAAGTTGTGATCTTTTTCCAGACACACTCACCCAGGTCATTGAACGTTTGAAAGGCTGAATCATTGAGACTCTGTAGAAGAGCCATTCCATCAATGATATATGCTGATGGTTCTTTAACATTTGGCAGCTGCTGTGTCTCTTCAACAACAGCCTCGAGTTTCTTGGCCAGGTCAGCTTTTGTTGTCTTCCTCATGCTTCCATCATCATAAAACAAAGAGGGTGGGACAGCTGCGAGTTCGTGAGACATCACAGTCTCCATGGACACCTCTCTTTGCTTGGAGACAGCCAGTAATCTTCGAAGAGCACGTCTGAATCCATGTGAAGCTTTCTAGATATGCTGACTCCAACTGATGTTTTCATGTCCTTGAAGGTTGCACACTGGTTTCTTTTCTCTGGCTCCCAGAAGCTCTTTGTTCTTTTTGATTTTGCCAGACGTTGTTCAATAAAGATGGCATTCTGCTTCGCACCATCTTGGAGGAAGCTTGAGAGGTCTTTTGCAACTTTCTCAGATGCAACCTGACCACTTGCAATGTTGATTAGTTCCTCAGGAATGCTATCAAGATCAAAGGGATTCTGCCTCTGCTCAACAGCTTCCATTATCTTCTGTATGTGTCTTTCGCTCTGTCCATTCTGGATGCTCCATGCTCCTTGTGTGCTTTCGGGCTCTGATCATCAGTGTCACAAAGCTCTTTCATGGCATCCACATATGCTGTCGTCACATGTCTTGTCATCAACCATCTTGTGAGAGCTCCTTTTCGTAATGTGAAGCCAACAACTCCACCCTGACTCTTGCCTTCTCGATTAATGGTTTGCTCCAGTGCCTGATCAGTAGCCACACAGTTGAAGCTTCGATGCTCAGACCGGCGAACAACAAACCCACCTTGCTGCATGAATGTGTATGCTTCTGGTTGTTCATGTTCAAGTGCTTTCATTTCTGCAACATAGACTGGCATGTACTTGCCATAATTGGTCCTGCCAGCAGCCCTGAACCAAGGCATCACTTCACATGAAATTCAGGTGAAGTTGAAAGTCAGCTTCTCGCTCCGAACGAAGAATCCTTAGCAATAGATCAGCACCATTGAGGAACATTAACCAGTATCCAAAGGTTGCTGATTGCTTAACTCCCTCATTTATGAACATCTGGATTATCTTCTGGATCTCAGGAAGTTCAGTCTCCACCTCACTGATGAGCTGTTGAGCAGTGGCCTTGTCATTACCATGAAATGCATGCTGTACATCTCGTAGGATTTGCTCTTGTGCTTCAGTCGTTGCACAGGCCTTGTTTTTCAAGCCATGATTGCATGGATTGCCAGAAGAGCCTGAACAGAGCCTCAGATGCTAGCTTTATGCTTCTTACTCCTGCCAGCTGTTTCCCTTGAAGCAACTGTCGAGCTGTTCCCTCTGCATACACATCTGACTCAGTTAGTATGTCAAAGAGTCCACCATCGCCATAGAGCTTTCCGATGCTTGCTAGGTAAGCCATCGTGATATGCATACCTCCCAATCTCATTGTGATCTTTCCTTGTAAGGGCAATGGTTTGCTCCACAAGATCTGTTGTGCTTTACTATAAATAGCAAGGTCTGCTGTCACAAGGATATGGTGCTGTCCCAGTTCTGCAGCAAGCTGTACAAGTCGTATCATAGATGTGTAGATGGTGGACAATTCTGAGGGTGATTTTCTTATGAAGGGCAGGTAGAGTACACTGGCTACTGAACAAGTAGTGTCTGACGTGAAGGCATTAAATGCAGACCAAGCAGGGACATGCTGCTGATTCTCAATTACATTTCGGGACAGCTTCCATACCAGATCTCTGTCTTCAGCTGCTTTAGAGATTGTTGTATTTGTGTGCAGTAACTCAGGCTGGGCAAGTTCAGGTGGTTCGGTCGCTTTGTAGATTTTATGTATCTGTAATCACAATTGAAATGAGAGGATAAGCTTATGATCATATGCATTGAATATCAAATAACTTTAAAACCTCACAACATACATTCATTTTGAACATTAATTTGTATTTATCTTTAGCAGTTCATGTGACTAAGCGAATACCATAACATGAAAACAAAAACAACATAAAAATTGATTTCAGAGAAAAAAGAATGGACCAAATGTACCTGTAAAGTTTATCTCCATTCATATCAAACGTGTTTAAGGTGGTGAGGGACCTTTGTGGAACCCGTGCTAGGCATTTATCTACTGTGGAGACTTGGCCTCTTCGGAACACAACAGACGCCATAGCATGAGTTGTATGCTTCCCATCCAGGGTGTCTTCATTTTGGTCAAAGTTGTCGATGGCTGCATCAACAATTCCATGTTCAGCGACTCCAGTGAGGCCAGTTGGGATGTAGACACCACTCTCTGTCCTTGATATTTGGTCTGCTGCCACAGATGTGAGGAAGTGCCTAACCTCTGCATAGGAAACACAGTGCCCCATTGCACTGAGCTCATTGATGAGTGTCTTACTACCAAACTCATGATGTATCAAAATGGCAAGTCCCAGCGTGATTGGCGTATGGATGTGACAGCTCTGTCCAATGAGATCATGACAGATTGCGATAACACACAGATTCTCCTTTGAAGCTGGGTCATCATCACATGTTTGGTAATCTCTGTGGGCATGTGAATCAACACACCAGTTGAGAAAGTCATACAGGATGTTGGGTACATACTTGCTGCATTGGAGGCGTGATAGACGATCACTGCTG
>CM050418.1:11154023-11159023 GCA_027564155.1 Gymnocypris eckloni scoliostomus | reverse complement strand
GTGAAAATGCTACAGTAAAAACCTGTAAAATTTACAGGAAAAAAAAACGTAAACTGGCGTTCCCAGAATTCCCTGCGTTACATTTCAAATTTAGTTCGAATTTGATGTTTTTTCATTTAAATAATCGTTTCTTCTTATCGCTTATGTTTATTAGAGTTGTATGTTATATCTAATTAATGGTTACTGCATATTAATGAGCAGTGTTAGGAAAAGTTACTTTTAAAATAATGCGTTACAATGTTGTGTTTTTTTTACGCTCTTTATGGAACCATTTAGACAAAAAGGGTATCGTTTATTTTGCCATGGAAGATGGAAGATAAATGTTGATACTTGCATTTCAAGATCTGGTCTGGCGTGTTCTGGTTGGGTTTTACGGGCTCTGGTTGGGTTTTACGAGCTCTGGTTGGGTTTTTAAGGGCTCTGGTTTGGTTTTTAAGGGCTCTGGTTGGGTTTTTAAAGACTCTGGTTGGTTTTTACGGGCTCTGGTTGGGTTTTTAAGGACTCTGATTTGGTTTTTACGGGCTCTGGTTGGGTTTTTAAGGGCTCTGGTTGGGTTTTTACGGGCTCTGGTTGGGTTTTTAAGGGCTCTGGTTGGGTTTTTAAGGGCTCTGGTTGGGTTTTAAGGGCTCTGGTTGGGTTTTAGGGCTCTGGTTGGGTTTTTAAGGACTCTGGTTGGGTTTTTAAGGACTCTGGGATGGAGTTGCCCTGCTAAACGCACTGGTGGGAGATCTGAGACGTGAGCGGAGCTGACAGACGTCAGGGAAACACACTACAGCAGTGTAACATGCGCTCGTTTCTCCTGCGGCCAGCACATGCAGCGAGCCGAACGCACGCCGGAGGAAAGTGCAAATCTGTGTCGAGCCATCAGAAGCTCCAGTAAACCAGAAGAGAGGCATGAATAAATCAACTCCGTGTCCTTAAAGTCAGGGGTCCGCGAGCGGCTCGGAGAGACGGAGCACAAACACTCACGCAAATAAAGCATTCGAGTACACAGGAACATGTTATTGCTCATTTATAGCTCAGGAGACTTCTGAAATACCCCAAACCATGCATACAAGTCATCCAGTAATAGAGTATCAAGCTGTAAAATGTGACTTTGGAGCACAAAACCATTTATGCATCAGCTGAATCTGAATAAATCATATGTATCATATGAGAGCAGCTCGGATCATTTAATGAGAAATATGACGATTGATTGCAGAATTTGATATCTCTCCAAATCTGATCATTCGCTCTCTGGACTTTAATGAGAGATGTTTGAGTTCATATGAAGAGCTTATTTGCAAAAACATTATGTTTTTAAATGTGTTTTATTGTGCTAGTTAGCTGTATTTTTTATTATTATTACATAATCATAATAACCCAACTGCATTCACTGGAATGCACATAAACAGAGTTATGTTTTTGCAAATACATTTTTCATATCTCTGGAGACATCAGAATCTGAGCACAGCTGCACGTGAGATCATCATCAGGGTCTCAGAGAAACATCGGAGAAGCAGCAGCAGTCGTATCTGAGAGAAACAGCTGAGATATTGTGCTGATCGGTGTTTAGATTGTGTTTAAAGCGCTTCAGGAGGGTGCTGCAAGACGCTGTGGATCAAACCACTGGTTAGTGTTGAGCTGGAGCGACACACACACACACACAGTGACACACACACACACACAGTGACACACACACACACACACACACACACACACACACACACACACACACACACACAGTGACACACACACACACACACAGTGACACACACTCTCTCTCACACACACACACACACACACACACACACACACACAGTGACACACACACACACACAGTGACACACACACACACACACACACAGTGACACACACACACTCTCTCTCACACACACAGTGACACACACACACACACACACACACACACACACACACAGTGACACACACACACACACACACACACTACTCTCTCTCACACACACACACACACACTCATGCTGCTGGAAGGACGTGTCAGCTCAGATCAGAGGAGACAGCAGTTGCACTGCAGGCGGTATGTGTGTGTGTGTGTGTGTGTCTGTAGGAGGACACACACCTCCTGTGGGATTACCCATGATGCCCCTGCTCACCTCCAGATGGCGACGTCCTGACGACACACGGAGGTCTGACGGGTCACCGGACCCTAAACCAGAGACACGAGTGTGTGTTAGGTGTGTGTTTGGTTACGACACATTCTTGACAATGAATCGTGTCTCAGCCGGCGCTCAGGAAGACACATGTGTTGCCATGGTGAGAGCCCTTCACATGAACCGCATCAACTTCTGCAACACACACTCTCACTCTCTCACACACACACTTACACTCTCTCTCTCACACACACACACACACACACACGCTCACACTCTCTCACACACACACACACACACACACACTCTCTCACACACACACTCACACTCTCTCACACACACACTCTCTCTCGCGCACACACAAACACACACTCTCACACACACATATTCTCTCACACACTCACACTCTCTCTCACACTCTCTCACACAAACACACTCACTCTCACACACACAAACACACTCTCTCTCACACAAACACACTCTCTCACACACACAAACACACTCTCTCTCACACACTCACACTCTCTCTCACACACTCTCGCACATTCACACACACGTACTCTCTCACACACACACACACACACACTCTCTCACACAAACACACTCTCTCACACACACACTTACACTCTCTCTCTCACACACACAAACACACTCTCTCACACACACACACACACTCACACTCTTGCACACACACACACACACACATACTCTCTCACACAAACACACTCTCTCACACACACAAACACACTCTCTCACACATACACACTCACACACTCACATACACACTCTCTCTCACACACATTCTCTCACACACACACACACACACACACACACACACTCTCTCTCACACACACACTCTATCTCACACATACGCACACTACAGCCAAATATAGACAAACCTGCTGTCAGTCCACATGACAAACACACACACACAGCAGCAGAACCTGCCATCTGTGTGCACACCAGCCAAACTCACACAGTACAGCGTAGGACATTTAGATGTTTGATTGTGTGCGTGTATATATAGGCTATATAGTATGAAATGTAACATAACACCCTGAAATATGAATGTGCGGCAGAGGATTATGATGACTGATTTGTGTTTTCTCAGAAATAAAAGCTGCTGGAAGCGGCGAAGGATGTGAGCGGTCGCCATGGCAACAGATACAGGGATGGCCCAGTGACAGAGATGATTCCTCTGTGTATGTGGAAATAAAAAACTATTCATATTCACCCTTGAATAATTAGCGTGCGTTCTAACATGTGTTTGTCGTAACGCGCGTGGCCAGCAGGTGTCGCTGCAGCACTGTTCTCATCCACTTTATATCATATATTACATCTGAACTCTTCATACACAGTCTGAACACATCATATTCAGTCCTGCATGTAAATGCGTGTATTTCACGTTTTGCATACAGCAGAAAGGATCATTGGTGTGCAGTAACATCATCAGATCTCTGTGCACTAGAACATCTCGTCTTAAACAGAGTTTTAACAAGCCATCTCCAGCTTAAACAGCTCATACATGTTCTGTGATTGCCTCTTTCTCAAGTATTATATATATTATTGTCTCACACACACACACACACGATCTCTCTGTCTCCTACACACACACACGCACACACTCTCTCTCTCTGTCTCACACACACACAAACACTCTCTGTCTCACACACACACACTCTCTGTCACACACACACACTGTCTCCCTCACACACACACACACACACACACTCTCTGTCTCCTACACACACACACACACACACACTCTCTGTCTCACACACACACACACACACACACACACTCTGTCTCCTACACACACACACACACACACACTCTCTGTCTGTCTCTCACACACACACACACACACTCTGTCTCACACACTCTCTCTGTCTCTCTCTCACACACACACACTCTCTGTCTCTCTCACACACACACACATACACACACACACTGAAATGTTTTCTGTTCTCATGTCCGATATGTATAGCCTATATATGCATTGAAAGCACATTAAAGTCCTCGTGTCGAGTAAAGCTCATTCTGATATCTCGAGAGCATGTGTTCAGCTGGATTGGGGTTGTTTTATTTATTTTAGGTCGTGTGTAGGTTTCTGCACCTACGCTTGACAGAGAGGAAAGAGAGGAAAAGCAGCTTCTATAATTAAACGTCGAGACTTTACGGTAAGCGCGAGCGTTCACGCCGTCTTTGTTTTTCCCCCGAATGTCGTCACGCATACCTAATCTGAGTTTTACGTCAATCTCCATATTTGGACGCGGACGGAAGGCGAGCGTCGCCAAACAACACGCAGTGTTTTCCATCCTGGCAACCAATCGGTGGAGCGAGGAAGCCCCGCCCCTCTGTCTGATTGGACACTGGACGGATCGCTCGCTCCAGCGCGAGTGACGTCAGCGGTTCAGTGCATATAAAATGGCGGATTCGCTCTTCTCGAGCACAGAGCGCGGAGCGACGGAAGCCGATTACATCGGAGCTCTCTCAGGGAATACTCATTATTTCATCCTCCTCTAACTCACCAGCAGCTCTTAGCCTTCATCTGAACGGAATACAATGACGCTCGGCACCGGAGCGCAGATGATCCCGGAGGTTTCCGCCGCCGCGAGCTTCGTTTGTAGACTGTTGCGCGGACGCTTGAGTGACGCGCAGCTCCACGTGTTCAGAGACGGTCTCGCGCAGGCGCTGTCAGGTACTGAGAGATGCTTTTATACTTCACGTATATCATAAACAAAACCAGTCATAAGTGTCTTTATTATAGATGAATGAGCTTTCCGTTGATGTATGGTTTGGACAATATTTGAAAATCTGGAATCTGAGGGTGCAGAAAAATTTAATATTGAGAAAATCACCTTTAAACTTGTTCAAATTAAGTTCTTAGCA
>CM050418.1:11126523-11149023 GCA_027564155.1 Gymnocypris eckloni scoliostomus | reverse complement strand
TCCTATGTTTTTTCTAAAATGTTTAAGTTTTAGTACTAAGTTCATGATTTTTACTTTACATTTTAGCACTATGTTTTATAGTGCTAAAATAAAACATAGTCCCCCAAGTTTTTGTCCTAGGTTTTTTTCTGACATTTCTAAGTTTTAGTAGGCTACTAATTTCCTGATTTTTTTCTCAATCTTCTTAATTTTAGTATAAATTTATTTTATTTCCCCCCATAAGTTTTGGTAATAAGCTCCCATGTTTTTTCCCAAAATGTTCTGTATTACTACAAACTTTTAGCACTATTTCATGCGTGTTATAGATGTTTTGACATTGTTTGTTCGCTCTTCTCACTGTGACAGACCATGGCATTTCTAATCTGAATTAATTAATTAAAGAAAAGTTGAGCGTCTGGAGATTTGCTGTTGATGAGACTCTCTGGGAAACACAACAAGGCGTGCTGTGAAAAGTGGAGTGGCGTGAGCAGATTTAGTTTTGTGGGAGTTTGTAAAGTGATTTAGTCGTGTTTGGCAGCTGTTGGCCGAAGTCTCACAGTGTCTCATTGTCCTAAAGTTCCCGGGAAACTAAACCAGCAGCTGTCGCTCGACACACACACACACACACACACACACCCTGCCCCCATGTCCTCAAACAACCATAACAAACCCCCCATCACAATCCGAACAAGCTGGGGCTCAACACAAGCCAGAACAGGTTAACCCTTCACAGAGACACACAAGACCTCAACACTTTCTATAGTCAAGTCAAGTCACCTTTCTATACAAAGAGCTTTACACAACACAGATTGAGCCAAAGTATTAAACAGGAACATAGTGTGTCGCCATCGTCCAGCTCAGTTCAGTGCAATCAAGTCCATAACATTGCCTGAAATTAAGTTTCCCCAATTAAGCAAGCCAAAGACGACAGCGGCGAGGAACTGAAACCAATCCTGCTGCAATGAGATCAAATGACGCAGAAAAGTCCAGAGAAAGACCCTGTAATCTATAAATAATCAAAACGCAAACATCCCTCATTAAATGATCTGAGCTACTCTCTCTATGTTATTAATAACTATACTTCAGTTTCAACTTATCCTCAGTTAGTTGCCAATGCTACGTTTCTGGTTTTAGTTTTAGTCGTTTTATGTGCTTTTGTCATTTAAAAAATATTTTTATTTCCATTTTAGTTCGAATAATCGGTAACACTTTACACTAAAGGCCTAAGTATACTTGTTTTTTTTACGCGTACGTTAGCGTATGCGCACAGCTTTGCAATGTATACTTTATTTGACTCGTACGCGTACACAGACGTTCAAAGAAATTAACGTCACGCGCACTATACGCCGTCCCTCGCGTACGCGGACAAATTAAAGTATACTTTGGCCTTAAGGTGTCATTAGTTACTAACATGAACAAACAATGAACAATGCATTTATTACATTATTAATATTTGTTAATGCTAGATAATTAAAATACAGTCGTTCATTATCTAATGTTAACAAACACAACTTGTGATTTTAATAATGCATTGTTACCGAATAACATTTTAACTTATTTTAGCCAAGGCAATATTTCTTTAAAATAAACGTTTTTACGTTTTTTTATATATTATTGCATTTTATTTACTATCTATTTAAACAATTTAAATAGCAAAAAAAAAAAATTAAGTACCCCCCCTCCCCCCAAAAAAAAGACAAAAGTGCATTACATTGCAAAATGTTTTAATGGAAACCGCTAAATATATAAATGAAAGCTAAAATATATACTAAAACACTAGTAATAATAATAAAAGATCAATGTCCTACATTTTTAGCCGTATAGACGTTTATTGTTTGACAACTTCTGAGTCGTGAAGTTGAAACGTCAACGAAACTCAGCTTCTGCGACTGTAAAGTGACGGTTGGCGATTCGTTTGCCCATGAAACTGATCACCGGTCGTGACAGGAAGAGATCAGCCCAGAATTCAGAGTATTTCCTGTTTCAGCCGCTTGGGCTTTCAAACACAAAAAGGCCTTAAAGAGCCGAACGACTAAACTCACACAGAACTAGAGGCACTTTACTTAGCGCTTCACACAAGCACGATGAACTACAGCGGCTTATAGACACAGGCACACACACACACACACACACACACACACAGAGACAGACACAGAGACAGACACAGACAGAGACACACACACACACACACACACATACACACACACACACATACATACACACACACACACACACACACACACACACAGAGACAGACACACACACACACACACACACACACACAGAGACAGACACACACACACAACACACACACACACACACACACAGACAGACAGACACACACACAGACAGACAGACACACACAGACACACACACACACAGAGACAGACAGACAGACAGACACACACACACACACACTGTTACAGAGAAAAGATCTGGCAGTAATTTATTTGTATTGTCAGTGTCACCTAAACACACTCCACCCTCATCAGCTCAGATAAGAAAACTTGACACACCGGTGTGTGTGTGTGTGTGTGTGTGTGTGTGTGTATGATCTTAGTCTGGGTGTGTCCTCGGTTTAACTTCCTTTCCTGTATTCACACACACACACACACACACACACACACACACACACACACACACACACTCCCTCTCTTTCTCAATTTCAATTTTCAATTTAAGTGTGCTTTATTGGCATGACAAAAACTATAAATTTGTATTGCCAAAGCAATTGCAGCTGGGCAGCTTACAAATAATACTAGTTTCTCTCTCTCACACACACACACACACACACACACACACACACACACACACACACACTCTGATGTTTCCAGTCAGTATTGTGGAGGAAACCCCAAAGCCGCTGTTTTTTCTGCCTCCTCTCGTCACTGGCTGACATCACAGCAGCTCAGCCAATCAGAGACTGTTGTCGAGGAAGAACTGAGAACGTGTGTGTGTGTGTGTGTGTGTGTGTGTGCGCGCTGTAAAACACGGAAATACATCTATAGTCTTTGATTCAACAAATTCACATTCTGGAAAAACACCTTTAAAAAAACAGTAAAGAGGCCGTTAAACATCTCAATATGTGTTCATATTTGTCACTTCAACTGAGGCAAAAAAATAAATAAATCAAGGTTAGTGTTTGTATTCATTAACTCGATGATTAAAACTCTGTGGTAGGTCCTCATGTAGTTATGTAAACATGTGTGTTATTCTTTGAGGCTCTGTTAGTGTAAACAAACACATTATGAAGCCTCGGTAGTTCAGAAAGTGTTTCGAAGACCAAGAGGCGAAACTATGGTTCATGAATGAGCTCCGATCACATATAGAGAGTAAAGCTGCTGACCTCTGCTGGACACATTACAGTACCGCAGACAAATGCGAATGAAATGGTGAGTGAATAAAATCATTCCTGTGATTAATGTTTGTTTGTTTTTAAAACCGCCATATTAAATAACGTCAGTGCTGTTCTCACTCATTGAGACGAAGCGGGAGATTCAAATCAAAAACGGCGCGCGTTTTCTAACGACTTTTACCTCAGTGGAAAGTTAGCTTCAGAAATGTATTTTAGGATTATTAAAGATTTTCTACAACTCAATGTAGTGACACACAGGTATAATATCTCTCACATTACGTCATTAAAATGAAACATGAGGACGAACAATTTGAATTGTTATTGTTTGTGAGGGCAGCGTGTTGTCAACGTATTTCGATGGAAAGTAGCCAAAGCCAGTTTGAAAAGTCCCTAAATGTAGTCATACGCGTAAATAGCATATTAATGACGTCATCGCGCGGTACTGCCGTTTACATTGGTTTGTCTCTCTGTACTCGTACTGTATTTTAATGCAGCCATATTGTCAATAAAACTGTTTCCCTTTATATATTTTACTGTTTGTGTTGTCAGTCAACGGGATGAATATGAAATAGTGACTGAAACACAAGCCCTTTAACCAGCTCTCCCTTCCAAGAAGCTAGTCTGCACAAAAATCCTAATTTATAATTTGATTCAGCCGTTGTCTGATGAAATCAAATAATACTCACAAGATAAGACAAAGACAATTCCTGTACTGTGACTTAGGCTATATTTGTATGTAAAATTATAGAAGCAACATAATATCGTGTTCCTGTGGCTCAGTGGTAGAGAATTGTGTTAGCAGCGCAAAGGGTGTGGGTTCGATTCCCAGGGAACACATGTACTGACAAAACATGTATAACCTGAATGCACTGTAAGTCGCTTTGGATAAAAGCGTCTGTTAAATGTAAATGTAATATCGGTTTTAACTGAACAGATATTAGCTCCTCAGACGCTGATCTCGCGCCGTTGCGGCACTACCAACGATCACAGAAACTAGCTAAAGTTTGTCCAAGAAGTCGCTAGATTTGTCGCTAGTCGCTTTTTGGGGAAAAAAGTTGCTAGGGGGGTCTGAAAAGTCACTAAATGTAGCGACAAAGTCGCTAAGTTGGCAACACCGTGCACGGAATCCTGTGTTGTTGTTTTTTTTTTTACAAATACAATACAAAACAAAAATAAATAATTACATAATCTTAAGAAGAGAATAAATATATTTAAATAATAATATTCTGCAAAATAAGATTAAACGACAAGCATATGCCGCTGTTTGTGGATCGATCAAAAGACGGTTTGCCGATTTGGTCATTTTTTCACGTTCTGGTCTTCGTCGCGTCTCTCGCGTGAAGAGTAGACAATGTTTAATAAACATACATTTCACAAAGAGTTACTGGATAAAGCTTATTTATTAGCAAATATACATTTTTATTTTCATCTTGTTTCACTTATACTGGCTCAAAGAAGGTAAAAAAGACCCTTTAAGACCGCAGAAACTCATTCTCATACACGCTAAACGTAAAAAAAAAAGGTGATCGTTCTCTCTCCGAGGCGTCTGTACGTGATTTTCACTGATCTGAGGTCAGTCCGCTGTGCTGAATCGCTGCTGTTGCCATGGTGATCGCCTCCTCTAACGTCTGCTGATCTTCTAACTGCATATATACACAACACAAACAGTTCAACAAGATATTGTTCCACAAACTACAATACTATTATTTAGTTTTTCTTGAATAAAATAAATTGGCATACTATACGTGTTTTTTTGTTGTTTCAAAATTATTATGTTAAAACAGTATGCCAATATGGCATACTATTTACAATAACATTTTAAGGTTTTTGATCATTTGTGTTGACTCGAACAAAACAGCGCTCAATATGAGGCCAAAACCGCGAATAGAAGATAAGTTTAAGGTAGTTATTTTAGCTAAAACGTTACATGTAAACACAAACATACTTTAAGTATCACCACTGATGTACGTTTAGTGTGTAGTATAGTAATCACAGTAATTAGCCATGGTTCGTACCTGTACTGCAATCTGCGTGCCGTTTTCTGTTGCTAGCAGCGCTAGCTGCTGATACGGCGACGCGTTCACTTCAGTCATAATGCCGTTTGATGTTACTATGGCAACCTGCGGGAACAAACACAGTTAGCGATTTGAGCTCTGATGACCACACAACACCATCCATCCCATAATACCCACCGGCTGCAACTCGTTGCCATCCGTAACCATGGTGACCGCCGTGCCGAGCGCCTGCAGGTGTGAGCTGATGTCGTCGTCGGTTTCCGTGGTGACTTTGCCATCACATTCGCTCTGCGGCGACGCCTCGAAAACCTCTGCATCTACGCGCAAAATTGTTCGTAAGTGCCTTCGAATTCAGTGAAAGTAAGTCACGCGAGATAATAAGAGAGAGTTGTACCGGCGTCCTCCGCGGTGTCGAAGTCTCCGTGCGCGGTGCGCTTGTGCATGGCTAGCGTGGATGTCTGTCTGTAGGTCTTTCCGCAGTGGCTGCAGGTGTACGGCTTACAGTGCGTGTGAACCACGTGATGCTTATAAAGACTGGAGTACTCCGTGAAGCTCTTCCCACAGCCGGGAACCGTACACAGATACGGCTTCTCACCTGAGAGAGAATGATGAGATAGTTACGATAACTAATGCTAATATGCACACCAACACATGATAACGTTTTGTTTATTATAACACCGTGTTATAGTATCATACAGCTCCGGGTACCCACATACAACCACCATTAATTTGTCCTCCATTGTTGTTTGGGATTTTCTGCCTTCGCTTGTAATCACGTCACTGCTAGAGCAAGCTCCTGATTGGTTAACGCGGCGCGAATATCCGCCAAAGTTCAGATTTTTCAACTCGTGTGATTCGCGCCGCCTCATTCGCGCGAATAGCGCCGCAGGATTGTCTATCGCGTCTTTGCATTGACTTACCATGTAAATAATTTGCGCGATTCACGTCATTCGCGTCTAGTGTGAATGCACCTTTAACGCATGATAACATTGTTTATTTTAAGTAAGCTGCAGTTTTGTGGTCTGTCACTTTAAATGCTGGAGTTCCCTGTTATCAAAGAATTAGAATGATTTTCAAACTTTTATCATTACTGTTATAGCTATCGTCCCAAGTTGAGTTCACATTTTGGAGATTTCGATGAAATTCGCAGTCAACAGCATAACGATGTATGAAGTCACTTTCAAACTAATTAGCTTTCTGGTGGTCAACTAATCAAATTCACGTGACCAACATGAACTGGAGCGAAATCTGCGCAAAATCGCCATTTGCGCAAAATTCCCAATCGCGCAAAATCCTATTGGAATTATTAGAGCAGCTGTACATATGAGCGCGGTGTTACCGGTGTGTATCCTCATGTGGTTCTTGTAGTTGGTTGCGCTAGCGAAGGCTCTTCCGCAGGACGGCTCCGGACACAAGTATGGCCGCTCGCCCGTGTGCGTTCGCGTATGAACCTTACGAATGTTGGAGGTGGTGAAGGAGCGTCCGCAGCCCTCGAACGGACACTTAAACGGCTTCTCGCCTGCAAGAGAAAGACAATTAGGTCGCAGATTTCTTTGATTGTGTCAAGGTAGCTTTAGAGGAAAATAGTGCGCCAATAACGCAAAAGGACAATTGTAAACATTACATTTTTAATTAAAGGCAGTTCATCGTTGAATTCAGTTATGTGATCGTCCAGCTCAGTTTAAATAGTATTTGCGTAATCAAGTCGATGATATCGCGTACCGGTGTGCGTGCGCACGTGTTTCTGCAGGTCTCCGGAGGTTTTGAAGGCTTTGTAGCACATGTCCTCGGGGCATTTGTAGGGTTTCTCGCCCGTGTGCGTGCGCAGGTGGCTCTTGAGCCCGTACCCGGTGGCAAAGGCTTTAGCGCAGGACGGTACTTCGCATCGGTATGGACGGTCACCCGTGTGCGAGCGCTCGTGCACCTGCGACACACACATTGTTTATTTAGTACTGACCTGAATAAGATATTAAACATAAAAGATGTTTAGTCAACAAGAGAAAATAATAGTTGGAATTATAAAAAACGACCCCGTTCAAAAGTTTTCACCCCCTTGTGTTCTTAACACTGTGTTGTTGTCTGAATGATCCACAGCTGTGTTTATTAGTTTAGTGATAGTTGTTCATGAGTCCCTTGTTTGTCCTGAACAGTTAAACTGTCTGCTGTGAATCCTTAATTCTTTGGTTTTCCAGTATTTTTGTGTATTTGAACCCTTTCCAACGATGACTGTATGATTTTGAGATCCATCTTTTCACACCGAGGACGACTGAGAGACTCATACACAACTATGACAGAAGATTAAATCATTCACTGATGCTCCAGAAGGAGAAACCATGCATTAAGAGCCATTAGGGGCGTGAAAACTTTTGAACAGAATGAAAATCAGGGTAAATTTAACTTAAGTTGTCGTTTGGGAAACATTCAGTTATCTTATGTAGCCTCTGAAGGACTGTACTAAACTAAAACAAATATATTTAGACAAATCCACCACCAGCTGTGGATCATTCAGCTAACAACACAGTATTAAGGGTGTGTAAACTTTTGAACCGGTCATTTTTATAAATTCAACTATTATTTTCTCTTGTGGACTTTATGTAAACATCTTTTAGTAAAAAAACAATAGCATGCATTTTGTTTGATCCCTCTTATTTTGGTAAAATAATTAACATTTTGTAATTTCTGAATGTGGGGATGTAAACATTTGAATTTAACTGTACACACAGCTGTGAGACTGTAGAGGCCTGCTCTGCCCCAGTGCATTGTGGGACGCTCTGTACCTTCAGATGGTGTGCTGTGGTGTAGTATCGGCCGCAGCCCGTGTGTCCACACTGGAAACTCTTCTCTCCGACCTGCTGGACTTTACCGGAGCTCCAGACCTTCCCCTCGAACATCAGCTGAGAAACAACACGCGTTAATTATGTGTGTCCCTGGAGCACAGACGCAGTGTTGTAGTAATAGCCAACAATACACTGCATGGGCCAAAATTATACATTTTTCTTTTATGCCAAAAATCATTAGGATATTAAGATCATGTTACATGAAGATATTCCTACCATAAATATATCAAAACGTAATTATTGATTAGTAATATGCATTGCTAAGAACTTCATTTGAACAACTTTAAAGATGATTTTCTCAATATTTAGATTTTTTTGCACCCTTTCAAATATTGTCCAAACCATACATCAATGGAAATATTATTTATTCAGCTTTCAGATGATGCATAAATCTCAATTTCCCCAAATTGACGTTTATGACTGGTTTTGTGCTCCAGGGTCACATATACAGATCCGTTTATATAGACACATTAAAGTAAAATAAACAAATAAACTATCTATATGAACAAAGCAGTATTGTTATTATTAACTAAAACTATAAAAAATAATTTTCGGCAATTAAAATAAAACTGAAAAAAAAAAATTACAACTTGAACATTAGTTAGTCAAAAGTTATAAATGTTGCCTTGGAAACTAAATCAACCAAATCATGTGTTGTGTGTAATTAATAAAGATATAATAAGTAAACATACATAAGTAAAATCAATAAGTTATCTATATCTAAATAAAATAATAACATAAATAAAGATTGATCATAATTAATAAAGATATAAATAAAATCAATTAATAATTTAATTAAATCAATAAATCATCAATATATCTGAATAAATATATACATAATTAAAATCAATAAGTTATCTATATCTAAACAAAATAATAACATAAATAAAAATTTATCGTAATTAATAGATATAATCAATTAATAATTTAATTAAATCAATAAATCATCAATATATCTGAATAAATATATACATAATTAAAATCAATAAGTTATCTATATCTAAACAAAATAATAACATACATAAAGATTAATCATAATGAATAAAGATATAATAAAATAAATTAATATTTTTATAAAATTAAATCAATAAATAATCAATATATATCTGAATAAATATAAAAAATAATAAAATTAATAATTATCTATATCTAAACAAAATAATAAAATACATAAAGATAGATCATAATGAATAAACAAATCAATAATTAATCAATAAATAATCATAAATAAGTGATATGGATCACCTGAATGCTGGTCTGCTCCGCTCCGTTTGTGTTCTCCGTGTTTTCATCGACCTCGACCTCTGACCCCGTCAGCTGACCCCCACACACGAACACAGAAAATCACGTTTCACTTCGTTTCGACTCCAATAACATAAAAAATCAAACGTCTTTTATCAAAAATGCCTCAAACACAACAAGACTAATATAAATATCAAATATTAGCGTGTAAACCGCCAGTAATAAAACGGGAACAAACAGCAATAGCATAAACAAATACAACAACAAACTGTAATTAAAAGTTTAAAAACTTTTTTTTATTAATAAAATATGGATTATTGATTAAAGATATTCAGTCAAGGTCTTTGATTAAGTGTTTATTAGGACGCTGTCTCTTTAAATCGAGCGCGCGCAGATGTAAACGTACTTCATGTGCGTTTTCTTTCTCATGTTTACGTTCACTTAAGACAAAAACGGTTGTTTATGATGATATACGGACGTAGTTTACGGACTTAAATAGTTTAAATCACATTAAAATGCAATTTAGAATCTAAATTTTGGAAATTTAGAACTGGTTCTAAAATGGAACCGGTTTCCGATACCCAACCCTGAAAACCAGTGCTAGCGTTGAGCATGTCCACGTGTGGTCAGACCTTGCTAGCGTAGCTCTCCAGCGTAGCGATGGCCTCGGCGTTTAGCTCCACAGCGCCGCCCGTCTGGTGGTGGATGTACGCCGTGCTGCCGTCCTCTAGCTGAACGGCCTCCACGGCGTCGGGGTCGAAGCCGTCTGTCACACACAGAGGTCAGAGGTCAAGCGCGCTCAGGGACTCGTGTATGTAAGAGTGTTAGCGTATGGGCACCTTTAGGTGTGTGGTGAATGAAGGCCGTGGTCCGTCCTCCAACTGCACCGCCTGACCGTCCTCAAACGCCAGCGACTCTATACACAGACACACACACAGACACACAGAGACACACACACACACACACACACACACACACACACACACAGACAGACACAGACACACACACACACACACACACAGACAGACAAGACACAGACACACACACACACACACACAGACAGACACACACACACACACACACACACACACACACACACACACACACACACACACACACACACACACACACACACACACACACACACACACACACACACACACAGACACAGACACACACAGACACACACACACACAGACACACACACACACACACACACACACACACACACACACACACACACAGACACACAGACACACAGACACACACACACACACGTCAGTACTCACTCTGAGTATAGTACACCTATAGTGGGGCCTTTGAAATCAGTTTTATTTTTGTTCAAGATTCCATTTTTTCCATTTAAATTTTTCTGGGCTCCTTTTTAATGTTTAATAACTTTCACCGTCCCGTATACGGGACGCCTAATTGTACTTCAATATATTACCATTAAATCCTAATCTAATCATGACAAACTATATATCGCTGGAAAGGTCCAAGACTCCTAAATAGATATTTTACCACTGCTTGTAGAAAAAATGATGTAGGAGCAATAATAGATTAATTTATGCAATTAAATTAGTGCACCTTAAAACATATGTGCTGACCTTTGACACAAATGTTTTTTTTCCTATCACGTTTTAACAATCATCATATATTATATATCATTTGCAAGCTTAAAACCTCAAAATTCATCCTGTTAATGGTACTTTAAAACCTTTTAGCGGGCTCCTCCCCTTAGTGGGAGGAGTCATCTTAGTGGGAGGGGTCATAGTGGGAGGAGTCATATTCGTGGGAGGGGTCATATTCCAAATGTATTACGGTCTTATAGAATCAAAACTTTTGATAATTTTGACAAAACACATATCATCGGAAAGTTCTGAGTCTCATATTTGGTGGTTATTTTATGATGGGAGTAACACAGAGAGAAATTGATACATTTGTGACAGAAAAATGCAATTAAAATAAATTAAATGGGTTTGGATGGCACCCGGTGGTCGTTTGTGGTATAACTTATAAACAAAATTGCATATTAACCTCAATTTTTATTATATCAACTTCAAATTTGGAACACAACTTATTTAGACATGGCTTTAATGTTATGCCAAATTTGGATTAAAACATTTTTGTAAATGTATATGAAATAAAAATAGTACAGAGCATTTTATTTACAGTAAATGGAAAATTTTATAACTTTTTTTATTTTCATTTTTTAAAATGATTTCGCTTCTGCGATAATCAGCAGATTGTTTTCTTTAAAAAGAGACCAACCTTAGTTCTGTATTAAAAAGCATTCATTAATTATAACAATTTGACTTTCAATAGTGCACTTTCAAGTCTATTTTCAAACAAGGGGTGACAGGTAAGGGGTTAAATTAGTGCTTTTAAACGATTAATCGCATCCAAAATATTTTTATTTATTTATGGCAGAATAGTCGCGCCTTCTAAATGACTGAAAGAGCCAATCGCTGATTGGTAAAGACATTAACTGTACACTATGCACTTATACACTATATACTCAACCATGTAGTGTATGAATTTAATTAATTTAATTCGTCACTTATAATCTGAGCTCAATAGCTACTAGATTCTGATTGGGTGTCAATGTTTTTATCGTTAATCAGCTGAAAAAAATTCTGAAAGTGATTCCAATGATATCGTTTCTCTCCCTTTATCGTTATAGCTGTGGTGTGGACTCGGCTATTCTTTAATATTGAGAACGATTTTTAGAACTATATCTTTATCGTTATCTTTATAGTTATCATCTTTGAACGGGTCTTAAGCACGTTATAACTGTGCTGTTCTAGCCTAAAAAAATAAGCTTTTAAACACTATTTGAACATAAAAACATTCATGTGGTAGTTCATTTCAGCTGATTTGAAACTTGTGATTTAATTGTGAGTTCATAGGGCAGATTTTGAGATTTATAAAGGACTTGGTCTTGTTTGAGCTGCCCGGAGGTGTTGTGAATATGGCCGCCGAGTGAACAGACTTTCCTTGAAAGGGACTTTGGTATCACACTTGCTCAGCGGCGTTACACACACCTTTCTGCTGGACGCTGACGTGCTGAATGAACGCCGTGGTCCCGTCCTCCAGCTGAACCGTGTTTCCCTCCATTAGACTCGCATCTGAACATCACAACACCGTCAGATCTCTTACACCAGGGCTGTCACTAACATTTATATGGGTGATCAAGTAATTGGTTGATTATTATGATGATTAATCGAGTAGCCTGTGGATTGTCTGATGATTAGTCGAGTAATCCGTTGATTATTCTGATGATTAAATGAGCAATTGGTTGAATATTCCGACGATTAGTCGAGTAATCCGTTGATTATTCTGATGATTAAATGAGCAATTGGTTGAATATTCCGACGATTAGTCGAGTAATCCGTTGATTATTCTGATGTTTAATTGAGTAATCGGTTGATTATTCTGTCGATTAATCGAACAATCGGTTGATTGTTCTGGCGATTAGTTGAGTAATCTATAGATCATTCTGACGACTAATTGAGTACCCGTCTGATTATTCCGATGATTAGGCGAGTAATATGTAGATAGTTTTGACAATTAACCAAGTAATCGGTTGATTATTCTGACAATTAATCGAACAATCAGTAGATTATTCTGATGATTAGGCGAGTAATATGTAGATAGTTTTGGCAATTAACCGAGTAATCGGTTGATTATTCTGACAATTAATCGAACAATCAGTAGATTATTCCGATGATTAGTCGAGTAACATGTAGGTCATTCTGATGATTAATCGAGTAATCGGTTGATTATTTCGACGTTTAGGCGAGCAATCTTTAGATAATTCTGACGATTAATCAAGTTATCAGTTTATTATTCTGACGATTAGTCCAGTAATCTGTAGACCATTCTGATGATTAATCGAGTAATCAGCTGATTATTCCGGCGACTAGTTGAGTAATCAGTAGTCCATTCCGACGATTAATCAAGTAATCGGTTGATTATTCTGATGATTAATCAAGTAATCAGATAATTATAATTCGTTTTTTTTTAGTAATAGAAATAGACCTAAGCAAACAATAGCCAATAAGTGACTTTAAATAATAGTGCTGTCAAATGATTAATCACGATTAATCGCATCCAAAATACGTTTTTGTTTACATAACATATGTGTGTGCTGTGTATATATATATATATATATACACACACAGTATATATTTAGAAAATATTTGATGTATATATTAATAGTTATCTAAAAAAAATCCTTGCGTGTTTGCCCGTACTTGTCGAATAAAGCTAATTCTGATCATTTACATTACAAATAAATATATTTAATATTAAATAAATTCTTAAATATATATACATACATGTGTGTGTATTTACATAATGAATATACACAGTACACAAACATATATTATGTAAAATAAAACACTTAATTTGTATGCGATTAATCGTTTGACAGCACTAGTATCTACTATGTGCATATTTCCATGAGATTGTCTCACCGCTGATGGTCTGCTGTATGTAAGCGGTGGATCCGTCGCTCAGAGCCACGGCCTGAAGCCCCAAACCCTCCATCATCTAACTGCAGTGAACACACACACATTACACCTTAAACACAACTATACACAGTCATATCTGATACCTTACACCTCAAACACAGCGGTCAAATAACAATACAATTCCACTGATATTTGAACATCTTTTAAGAGAATGATTGAGTTTTATTTCAAAGTTGTAAAGTGTTTAATATTTCACGCAACATTTACCGTTATTCAGGAAATTGTCGTAGATAAAATCCAAGCATTCGGGAGTTTTGCGCAAAATGTTGGTTGTGAGAATTAATTGCATTGCCGACAGAAACTGTGCGAGAGGTACTTCACGCACTAATTAACGAACCAACTTACTGTGCATTTTTTACATTGCTTAATTTATATTAATTTTAACGTCAAGATTCCTGGTATTGCGGTAAAATTTTAATGCTAACGAAGCTAATTTTCCTCCCAAATTCTCATAATCGCATAGCATAATATTAATTATTATTAAATTTGTATTTTGTTGATCATGGCAATATTCATTATAATGGCTTTAATCTATCCAGATTTTAATAACACAAATGTATTGTTGTAATAAAATCAATTATTATTCTGTCTAAATAAAGCAATAAATAAAATCAATAATTGCGACATTATTTTGAATGATAATGATTACATTTTTCTCCCCCAAAAAATACTTATAAATTTTTTGGGATCATGTTAGTATTTGCGTTACTTTGTTAATTTTAATTAAAAATATCTTGTTGTGCTAATAAAATTACATGGATTAGAAAATAATGAGAATTACAAAGCACCAGTACTTTATTTTAGTAGCTTAACTACTAAACATGCGAAAACTATAACTGAAATAAATATAAATTTATAGATCTTAATATAATAAAATACTAATAACATGACGAAAGCACAAAATTACAAAAACAAATTTAAGCGATTTCAAGTGATGTAGTTTAGATTTCACACGCCACTTATACCGTTATTTAAAGAATTTTCGCAGACGAAATATCGGGAGTTTAAAGCGAATTACTGGTCCGGTGAAATATTAATGTTGACCAACAGAAATCTGAATAATTTGAAAGTTATGCTGCGGTTGTACAGTTGATATTTTGCCGCGAAATTACGCCCGCGCCAACTAACGAACTTTTTGTCATTGCTTAGCAACAGAAGTTGACTACAACAAATCCAGCAAACACTGGAGCTGTTGCTAAGCAACGTACTGTCCAGTTGGGAGTCAAAATACTTTAAAAGCACCATATTTGCGCAGCTGCAAAACACACTAAAAAGTACTACCATGTTTTTCCACGTGTAATGTAATACCGTGGCGTGTTTGAGAAACCCGTTAAATCACTTGGAACATGATTCTGGTGATAATACTGTAGCATGGTACTACCACAGTACTTTTGTAAGTGTGTTAGATGAACGTAGACGCGCACGCCGCAGGCCTCATGTCACACACTCACCCGCACTCACACACACACACACACACACACACGCGCGCGCAAAACACACATAGACGGACAGAGCGCGGGAATAACGCGAATAATGTCAGTGTGCGTGTGTCTGTGTCCGCCACTATCCCATCATTCTCTCCGGAGCAGCAGCAGCGCAGGCTGGGATACTCACCACCGCCAGCGTCCCGACATGCACCGCGACACGGGATCACGTGGCTCGGTCCTCCGGCAGTCGGCGCTCAAACCATAAAGTACAAATCTGGTTGTTTCCATAAACTTGTTTTATATATATATATATATCCCAAAACACCGTATATATAGGTTAAAAAAGTACTAAAAGCGCAATGTTTAAGAGGCTTTTATTGCAATATCTAGATTAAAACTATTATAAATGAACACGAATAATAATATAAAGAGGAATACAATGAACATTAAGTAGGAGAAAGAGCTCATCTCAATATATTGTTTTATTATGATGGTTTTTAGATTTACTATTTTGATTTTGCCCGATTCCTGTTAATTAACATGTTAGTAAATACTAAAATATATTGTAATACAAATAATAATTACATAATGTTGTATATTAACTATAGTCCCGTGTGTTTGAGCCACAGAGCGCCTTCTGCCGCCAACAGAGCGACTCACATCCGGTTTCAACATTCACTTCCGCCGCGGTCCATTCTCTCGCGTTGCTGCTCTTAATACACCGGAAGCGGAAGAATACAGCTCATTTATTCACAAACACTGAGGAAATGTACACAATAAAAACGTACCTTTATTGTTATAATACAAAATTATTATTTTTTAAATCGTAGTACAAGTTATTTCAGACAAATATTGATATTAATTTTAGTATTATTATACCTTGTGTCTTTTATTTTTCGTTACTTTTTAAGTACTAGACACATACAAAATGTGTCATTAAATATATATTTATAATTCTATATTCCTTTGGCAATAAAAACAGTACAAACTGAGACTTGATGTACGTTTCTTCTCACCTGGATCAACTTATAATCATCTTTTGTTGTTGTATTTGAACACTTTTAGTCCGGCTTTATTCTGAACACCTGAATTTAACATCAGTTTTCTCTCCAAATGTGTCGAACAATCACATAAATCACACGCAGCAGGTTACGAACAGCAGCTTTTTTGTTTACTGTGTAAATCACAATCAACATAAATCTCTGAAAATCACATCATCTGCATCGTTATTTACAATCATTCAACTCAAAACGTTGGCTATATTAAACCGTCGCGCGATCTGAGCGCGGTGACGTCATCGCTCGATGACGTCACCGGCCGACGGCCAACATTTAAAGTGCTGTGATTGGCCGAACGGTGCGCGGCTCGCATTTCAACACTGAAATTAGATTCATGACAATAAAACGCATTTCCGCTACTGTGATGCAAAAATATATTCACCATCATTACCATAATTAAAAAACATAGATTCTCCTGATCAGCGTAATATTACAAAATATTCTCAATGTCATTTCCGTAATACACAATAAAATGAATTGTTCTCATTACCGTAATACAGAAAAAATATTGTTCTCATCACTGTAATACACACAAAAAACTTCGTTCTCATTACCATAATGAAAAACATGATCATTCTCATTAGTCACCCAGAAAAAAACATGAACAAAATTATTAATTCTCATTAGCATAATGAAAAATATACACTAATTCTCGTTACCGTCATAAAAGACGCATTTGATAAATATGAGCATTCTCATTACCTTAACAAAAAAAATATTTAAAGAGAGATTTTGAACAAAATAATCATTACCACATTGAAGAATATGATCATTCTCATTACCTTAACAAAAAAAATAATAATATAAGAGATTTTGGTCAAAATAATCATTACCATAACTAAAAATATGATCATTCTCATTACCTTAACAACAAAATTATACAAAGAGATTTTTAACAAAATTATCATTACCATAATGAAAAATATGATCATTCTCATTACGTTAACAAAACAAAATTATATAAAGAGAGATTTTTAACAAAATTATCATTGCCATATTAAAAATATGATCATACTCATTACCGTAACAACAAAAAATATATACAAAGAGAGATTTTGAACACAATTATCATTACCATAATGAAAAATATGATCATTCTCATTACCGTAAAAGTTATTTACCATAACATGGACAAATTTTCTGAACAAAAATAATAATAATCTCGTTCTCATTTAATACAGATACAATAATTCTCGTTTTCAATATAATATATATTTATTCTCATTACGTTACAATTTTTTTTTTACCATAAAAATATTTCCCCAAAAAGATGTTGTTCTCAGCACTGTATTTCATAAAGAGTACTCTTATTTAAATTCAATCAGTACGACAAATACTATCATAACATGTACAAATCATTTATATATATATCACAGTAATGAGATTTGTAGTTTTTTGCATCCCAGTAATGAGGACGAAATGCGCTTAACGGCCATGAAAACAACGTACTAAAATATCCTAAAAGAGGTTTGATTTTCTTTCAACAAAATACAGTTTCTTTGAAAAGTTTGTGCGCGAACGTGTTGCCGGGCGGATCAGAAAACATCACAGAAGCTCAGCAGGAACTGAAGAAAGAGAAGCTGACATCACTTCCTGCGGCGTCCCGGACTGGGTCCGAGTCTCAGAGCACCGGGCCGTCACACAGCACTCGCTGAGCTCCAGACGGGAAGAGCTCCAGCAGCCAATAGCGCGGGTCGGCCAGCACTGCGCACAGAAGCAGCACAGTAATGAAGAGACGCTCACTCCGGCGTCTGCAGCTCACGGGTCTGAGAGCGGCGTCTTACCCATGTCTCCCGGATCCAGCCACAGACTGAAGGAGCGGCAGTGGTTCTGGCATCGCTGGACGGGACGAACACGCACCGACGGAGAGCCCTCAGCCACCACCAGCCAGCCCAGCACCTGCACACGCTACAACAACAACCACAACAACGAGATGTGTGTTTATATATATATATATATGACACCTTCAACATCTCTCGCATTAGAACTGACACGAACTCATTCATAGAAAGACATGTAATTAATAGCTGTCAGCTGAAGCATTTAAGAACACAATAGGATAAAAACTATTTAGCTCCAATCACCAATAAATAATTTATTTTGTGTGAAAATATCACATTAGCAATTAAATAAATTAAAGAAAACACGCTCAGGTCAAAGTCGTCAAGACACACAAACATAGACACACACACACACTCTCTCTCTCTCTCACACACACACACACAGTAGCTAAAATAAGTATTGAACACGTCACCATTACTCCCAGTAAATATATTTCTAAAGGTGCTATTGACTTGAAATTTTCACCAGATGTCGATAACAACCAAAGCAATCAATACATACAAATGAAGTTATGTGTGATAACATGGAACAACAGGGGAAAGTACTGAACTACTGAAATGCATTCAATACTTTGTACTAAAGTGTTTGTTGGTGACGACCGCTTCAAGACGCCTCCTGCAGGAGAAACGATCGCATGCATTGATCAGCTGTGACTAGTCTTCATATCTCTGACCTTTAGTTCTTATTTTCTACTGGATTCAAGTCAGGTGATTGTCTTTCTCTGAAACCAGTCGAGGGTTTGCTTGTCATCTTCATCATTGCATCATGGACTGAAGCAGCTCATATTAATTTCCACTGACGAAGGGCAAGATAAGTCTTTCCTTTCCTTTATTCATGTGTTCAATACTTCTTCCCTGCATCAATCCATGTAATCACACATAACTTAATTTGTATGCATGGATCGCTTGGGTTGTTATCGACATCTGGTGAAAATTTCAAGTCAATAGCATCTTTAGAAATATATTTATATTTACTGTGTTCAATACTCATTTGCATGCATGTATATGAACCAGTGTTCTGACCGTGTGTCGAGCGCCGGGTCGGTCGCTCAGCTGGCAGCGCTGCAGAGTTGTTCCAGTGTTCTCCAGCAGAGGGCAGAGCTCAGTGTCCGGAAACAACCACTGCAGAAGCGTCTCTGTGGGACTGGACGAGAAACTCCTGACACATACACACACACACACACACACACACACACACACACAGACAGAGACACACACACAGACACGCACACACACTCACAGACAGAGACACACACACACACACAGAGACGCACACACACAAACGCAGAGACACACAGAGACGCACACACACACACACACACACACACACACAGAGACACACGCACAGACACACAGAGACAGACACACACACACAGACATGCACAGACAGACACACACACACACACACAGACAGAGACACACACACACACACACAGACACACACACAGACAGACTCACACACACACACACACACACACACACGGAGACACACACACACACACACAGAGACAGACACACACACACAGACACACAGACATGCACAGACACACACACACACACACACAGACAGAGACACACACACACACACACACACACACACACACACACACACACACGAGACACACACAGAGACAGACACATACACACAGACAGACACACACACAGAGACACACACACACACACAACACACACACACAGAGACACACACACACACACACAGAGACACACACACACACAGAGACACACACACACACACACACACACACAGAGACAGACACACACAGAGACACAGACACACACACACACACACACACACACACAGACAGACACACACACAGACACACACACACACACACAGAGACACACACAGACACACACACACACACACACAGACACGCACACACACAGACACGCACACACAGACACGCACACACGCAGACACACACACAGAGACGCACACACACACACACACACACAGACACGCACACACACAGACACGCACACACACAGACACGCACACACACACACACACACAGAGACGCACACGCAGACACACACACAAACAGAGACACAGACGCAGACACACACAGAGACACACAAACACAGAGACACACACACACACAGACACAGACACACACACAAGCTTCAAACACAGATACAGATACAGACGATCATCTAATAATCCGAGCGCTGCTGGTTACCAGAGCAGGGTGAAGTTGGTCGGTGTTGCTGTGAGCGTTTGTGAGAACTGCTCCAGATGAGACACACGGCGAGACAGAGACTCTCCGCCCTGAACACACACACACATTAACCTCCACCACCACACACTGTGAGAGTGTGTGTGTGTGAGTGTGTGTACCTTCAGCAGCAGTGGCTGTGTGTGTCTGTCGATCCCCGCAGACGCTCTCAGCTCCAGCACTTCAGTCACGTCTGCGCAGGCCGAGCAGTTCCCCTGCGACATCCGAGGCGCACCGGACGCCCACCACTCGTGAAACCCTGCCCACATGCACGTTAGATCATTCAGTGTTCCTCAAAAACAGCCAAATACAAACTCAGAATATTATACAGTCCTGCTATAATTAAATAACACAAATATTATTTATGTATTTCATTTAATTTTGTCTTTGCTAGTGACCTTTGATGATCCAATTCAACCATACTAATAATCTAAAATGACACATTTGTGTTTGATTTTAGTTATTGCTGAATATTTAGTGTCATATTTTTCATGTGATTAGTTTGAGCGGCATCCTCTACTGTACAGACGTGAATTTACAGTACCTTCAGCCTGAAGCCTATTCATTTCACTTTTGGTGTGAAAGAGCTTTTACATTTGTAAAAGAATAACTTTTTTATATTAAAAACAAACAAATCAAGCTCTGCACAGATTTAAAAATAACTCAAAAGTAACAAAACGCAAAACTTTACATAGAATGTAACTAAGGTAATTAGTTACTTTTTTAGGGAGTAACGCAACAATGTATTCTATACTGGATTCATGTCGAATAGGATCTCTTTGAAAACGAGATGATGCATCTCAAGGGGTGCGTTCCAAACAATAATATTAGTTGCAATTACTTTTAAAAGTAACTTTCCCCAAACACTGCATGGCTGACGGTGTCTGATGCGACTGACGGTGTCTGATAGTGTTTGACGGTGTCTGATGCGACTGACGGTGTCTGATGCGACCGTCGGTCGCGACGGTGTCTGATGCGACCGACGGTGTCTGATGCGACCGACGGTGTCTGATAGTGTTTGACGGAGTCTGATGCGACCGACGGTGTCTGATAGTGTTTGACGGAGTCTGATGCGACCAACGGTGTCTGGTAGTGTTTGACGGAGTCTGATGCGACCGACGGTGTCTGATGCGACTGACGGTGTCTGATAGTGTTTGACGGTGTCTGATGCGACTGACGGTGTCTGATGCGACCGACGGTGTCTGATGCGACCGACGGTGTCTGATGCGACCGACAGTGTCTGATAGTGTTTGACGGAGTCTGATGCGACCGACGGTGTCTGGTAGTGTTTGACGGAGTCTGATGCGACCGACGGTGTCTGATGCGACTGACGGTGTCTGATAGTGTTTGACGGTGTCTGATGCGACCGACGGTGTCTGGTAGTGTTTGACGGAGTCTGATGCGACTGACGGTGTCTGATGCGACTGACGGAGTCTGATAGTGTTTGACGGAGTCTGATGCGACCGACGGTGTCTGATGCGACCGACGGTGTCTGATAGTGTTTGATGGAGTCTGATGGGGCCGACGGTGTCTGATGCGATCAGACCGACGGTGTCTGATGCGACCGACGGTGACTGATGCGACCGACGGTGACTGATGCGACCGACGGTGACTGATGCGACCGACGGTGTCTGATGCGACTGACGGTGACTGATGCGACCGATGCCACTGACGGTGTCTGATGCGACTGACGGTGTCTAATGGTGTTTGACGTGTGTGTCTGACGGTGTCTGATGCGACTGACGGTGTCTGATAGTGTTTGACTGTGTCTGATGCAACTGACGGTGTCTGATGTGACTGACGGCGTCTGATGCGACTGACGGCGTCTGATAGTGTTTGACAGTGTCTGATGCGACTGACGGTGTCTGATGCGACTGACGGCGTCTGATGCGACTGACGGTGTCTGATGGTGTTTGATGTGTGTGTCTGACGGTGTCTGATGCGACTGACAGTGTCTGATGCGACTGACAGTGT